>CM051707.1:1341365-1363865 GCA_028022725.1 Lycodopsis pacificus | reverse complement strand
TCCTAACATGTCGACTGTTTGAAGTTGGAGTTGAAGGCCACTGGAACTCTGGGAAATGAAGTCTTACACTTAAAATGAAATTTATATACACACTATATGAAAATGTAGTATTTTGTCATTAAAAGATGTTGCAGGTAAAGCGTCAATTCACCCAAATCACATATTGTTCACATATATTTCACTTCGTCCCTCGAGAATCCACATTCCCCCAGTTTGTATCACAGACTTCCTTCCACACTTTTGTTATTTTCTGGAGCCCAAACTGACATAACCCTGATGATGTCATAGTGATGTCATCATCAGGGCTATTTCTACTCACGTGTGTGTGTTTGTGTGTTTCTACTCACGAGTGTGTGTTTGTGTGTTTCTACTCACAAGTGTGTGTTTCTACTCACGTGTGTGTGTTTGTGTGTTTCTACTCACAAGTGTGTGTTTGTGTGTTTCTACTCACAAGTGTGTGTTTCTACTCACGAGTGTGTGTTTGTGTGTTTCTACTCACGTGTGTGTGTTTGTGTGTTTCTACTCACGTGTGTGTGTTTCTACTCACGAGTGTGTGTTTGTGTGTTTCTACTCACGTGTGTGTGTTTCTACTCACGTGTGTGTTTGTGTGTTTCTACTCACGTGTGTGTGTTTGTGTGTTTCTACTCACGTGTGTGTGTTTCTACTCACGTGTTTGTGTGTTTCTACTCACGTGTGTGTGTTTCTACTCACGAGTGTGTGTTTGTGTGTTTCTACTCACGTGAGTGTGTTTGTGTGTTTCTACTCACGTGTGTGTGTTTGTGTGTTTCTACTCACGTGAGTGTGTTTGTGTGTTTCTACTCACGTGTGTGTGTTTCTACTCACGAGTGTGTGTTTGTGTGTTTCTACTCACGTGTGTGTGTTTGTGTGTTTCTACTCACGAGTGTGTGTTTGTGTGTTTCTACTCACGAGTGTGTGTTTCTACTCACGTGAGTGTGTTTGTGTGTTTCTACTCACGAGTGTGTGTTTGTGTGTTTCTACTCACGAGTGTGTGTTTCTACTCACGTGAGTGTGTTTGTGTGTTTCTACTCACGAGTGTGTGTTTGTGTGTTTCTACTCACGAGTGTGTGTTTCTACTCACGTGAGTGTGTTTGTGTGTTTCTACTCACGAGTGTGTGTTTGTGTGTTTCTACTCACGAGTGTGTGTTTGTGTGTTTCTACTCACGTGTGTGTGTTTCTACTCACGTGTGTGTGTTTGTGTGTTTCTACTCACGAGTGTGTGTTTGTGTGTTTCTACTCACGAGTGTGTGTTTGTGTGTTTCTACTCACGTGTGTGTGTTTGTGTGTTTCTACTCACGTGTTTGTGTGTTTCTACTCACGAGTGTGTGAGTGTGTGTTTCTACTCACGAGTGTGTGAGTGTGTGTTTCTACTCACGTGAGTGTGTTTGTGTGTTTCTACTCACGTGTTTGTGTGTTTCTACTCACGAGTGTGTGTTTGTGTGTTTCTACTCACGAGTGTGTGTTTGTGTGTTTATACTCACGTGTGTGTGTTTGTGTGTTTATACTCACGAGTGTGTGTTTGTGTGTTTCTACTCACGTGTTTGTGTGTTTCTACTCACGAGTGTGTGAGTGTGTGTTTCTACTCACGTGTGTGTGTTTGTGTGTTTCTACTCACGAGTGTGTGTTTGTGTGTTTCTACTCACGAGTGTGTGTTTGTGTGCAGACTTCTCATCTTCCGTTGTTCCTCTGAGCTGCATTGTTGTGAGTCGGATGAAGAACAGTCTCAGTCACTTGCTGTTTACTTCATTGTTAAACAGCTGCAGTAATTCGGTGTTTTGTCGTTCGGGTGAATATCTTGACAAGAACTTCAGAGAAAGAAAGAAATGAACTCGTGCATGTGACCGCTGAGACCGCTTTAGTTATTTGTTCACAGAAGCCGGCATGGCACCTCCATCCCTCTTTGATCTCGTACAGTAAATACTGGAGGAGTTTAGAACTACAGTACAGCTGCAGGTGGCGACACAACTGGATTATTCTTAAATCAGCCGACAGTGTGAGAGGTTGAAATGTCATGTTTGTCGTTTCTGAGGACCAAGAAAGAGGAGCCGTCGTTACATTGATTTTAAAAAGCAGCATTAACAGATTAGGAAGAGATTTTAATTTAAGCGCCCACTACTCCACTGCCACGTGTTTCAGGAGGAGGAGGAGGAGGAGGAGGGGGAGTGTTCTACTTTCAATTGGACGTGTTTATGCCTCTGATATTGTGGAAAGCAGTTGAGCAGAGCCTGAAGGCATCATAGTGTACCTGAAGTGAACCTCCATTGGTTAACCGTTAGCGGTGCTGCTAACGCTACTAGCTCTCCTCCTGTTGGTTAACCGTTAGCGGTGCTGCTAACGTTACTAGCTCTCCTCCTGTTGGTTAACCGTTAGCGGTGCTGCTAACGCTACTAGCTCTCCTCCTGTTGGTTAGCCGTTAGTGGTGCTGCTAACGTTACTAGCTCTCCTCTGATTGGTTGTTTACAATGAAACATGATCAGAGACTAGAAACACATGTTCTACTGAGTCAGTAAAACTTTATTTACTCTCTGATGGTTAACGTTAAACTTTATTTACACTGTGATGGTTAACGTTAAACTTTATTTACTCTCTGATGTTAACGTTAAACTTTATTTACACTGTGATGGTTAACGTTAAACTTTATTTACACTCTGATGGTTAACGTTAAACTTTATTTACTCTCTGATGGTTAACATTAAACTTTATTTACACTCTGATGGTTAACGTTAAACTTTATTTACACTCTGATGGTTAACGTTAAACTTTATTTACTCTCTGATGGTTAACATTAAACTTTATTTACACTTTGATGGTTAACGTTAAACTTTATTTACTCTCTGATGGTTAACATTAAACTTTATTTACACTCTGATGGTTAACATTAAACTTTATTTACTCTGATGGTTAACTTTAAACTTTATTTACTCTGGTGGTTAACGTTAAACTTTATTTACACTCTGATGGTTAACGTTAAACTTTATTTACTCTCTGATGGTTAACGTTAAACTTTATTGACACTCTGATGGTTAACGTTAAACTTTATTTACACTCTGATGGTTAACGTTAAACTTTATTTACACTCTGATGGTTAACGTGAAACTTTATTTACTCTCTGATGGTTAACGTTAAACTTTATTTACACTCTGATGGTTAACGTTAAACTTTATTTACTCTCTGATGGTTAACATTAAACTTTATTTACACTCTGATGGTTAACGTTAAACTTTATTTACACTCTGATGGTTAACGTTAAACTTTATTTACTCTCTGATGGTTAACGTTAAACTTTATTGACACTCTGATGGTTAACGTTAAACTTTATTTACACTCTGATGGTTAACGTTAAACTTTATTTACACTCTGATGGTTAACGTGAAACTTTATTTACTCTCTGATGGTTAACGTTAAACTTTATTTACACTCTGATGGTTAACGTGAAACTTTATTTAACTACTCGCATGATTTGATCAGCCTCCAGCACGTTATGTATGCCAATTGATCGTGGCATCTCTCTCTGTCTCTCTCTACTTCTAGCTGAAGAACAAGTTCATGAAGAAGATTCCTCGTGATGCCGAAGCTTCCAACGTCCTGATCGGTGAGGTGGATTTTCTGGACAAACCCTTCGTCTCCTTCGTGCGTTTGGCTCAGGCCACGACTCTGGGGGGCCTCACCGAGGTCCCTGTGCCGACCAGGCGAGTGTGTCTTATGTGTCCTCTTTAATCTCTCAGAGTGTGACTACCTTTACATGCACCAAATATTCCTTTTTTTGCCCTTATATTCCTAATAAGCTGTTTACATGGCTAATGAAAATTAATATTGCACTAATATTCGTAAATACGTCAAAGTGAACATCGGGAGCTAACAGATGTTTTTATCACATCTAAATATGTCAAAGTGAACATCGGGAGCTAACAGATGTTTTTATCACGTCTAAATACGTCAAAGTGAACATCGGGAGCTAACAGATGTTTTTATCACGTCTAAATACGTCAAAGTGAACATCGGGAGCTAACAGATGTTTCTCAGCGTGTTCCAGAGGTGGAGGACTTGTTGGACCTCTTTCATTCCTTCAAACAGCTTCTCTAAAATATATTTGTTCATATAAACCTGTTGATGTCCAAGTCCTTCATGATGATCTCTACTGCAGCTTTACTAACTGTTAGTTGGTTTGTGTTCAACGCACAGAGAGAGAGAGACGTAAAAACATCTCTCGAGACTCTGATAGTAGATGAGCTGTATACATGTCCAAAGAATAATCCCAGAACCTGAACAATATCAACATATCACACATGTTCTAGTCTGAAAATGATCCATTCGGAACCACATCAAATTCAAATCATCATATCATATTCTGAATAAAAGTGGAATAAGAGTGTGCATGTAAACGTCGTGTCTGTCTCTTTGCGTTTAATTGCCTCTTAACCTTCTGTTCTGGCAGGTTCCTCTTCATCTTGCTGGGCCCACATGGCAAAACCAAGTCCTACAATGAGATCGGCCGAGCCATCGCGACGCTCATGGTGGACGACGTAAGTGACGGCCACTGTCCCGCCACCGATGGACCGAACTCATTCGCACGTGACGTTTGATTTTAAATCTTCTTCGCTTCCTGTCAGCTGTTCAGTGACGTCGCCTACAAAGCCAGGGACCGCGAAGACCTGATTGCGGGAGTGGACGAGTTTCTGGACGAGGTGATCGTCCTTCCTCCAGGGGAATGGGACCCCAAAATACGCATCGAACCTCCCAAGAAGGTTCCATCGGCAGAAATGAGGCATGCACACTTAACCACACTTAACCATATTTAAACTTGTAGAAAGAGATTCTTTTTGACCGCTTGGGGAAGCACAAACAAGTTGATATGTTCAACTTGTTAGCGAATTGTTTCTTTTTTTCTACATCCAGCAGAAGTACGTCCAATATTCTATCTTTTTGCTCCGTTGTTGGTCTCCTCCACCTCCTGATGAAAATGTCTCTTTAGCTGCTAAATGCTCCACTATGTTCGGCAGTTAGTCTCTCCATGTGTCAGCTAGTAAACAGAGGCTTGTTATTGATTATAGCCACTTAAATGTCCACGTCTCCAAAACTACAAATACTTCGAGTCAGCCGTGTCCTTCTCCGTGTTTCCTGCAGGAAGTCGGTGCTGAACCTGAACGAGCTGGGTCAGATGAACGGCTCGGCCGGCGGCGCCGCTGGAGGAGAAGACGAGGAGTTTCCGGCTCCACATGAGCTCGGAGAGGAGCTGAAATTCACTGGGAGGTGAGAAAAGGACGATATCATATATCACAGCGTCCATTTTAATCCAGGTTCTGTAAGATCGATCAGCCCGCTGCAACCGGACGATTTTCATCTTGATTGGCCGATTGTGTGCCGATCAGATTAACACACGTGCACAACACGATGATATTAACAGACTCTGTCACAGCCACACATACTGTATAGTGTTGCAAAACTTGGCGATGTTCTCGCTAGATTTTGTGATTTAAAATTTTCTAAAAAGCAGCAAAAAAACAACAAACGAAGTGACATATTCAGACCATCAAGGAAAAGGCAAGAAATGTAATATATTATTTTGTAATTTATTTCCAGTCATTTATATTTTCTCTCATTCTAACACATCAGGTTCATAATTTATGAATATACAATTTAATTTTCCATGAAAGAAAAGTTACAGAAATGTTTGAGTGTGCGATCAGAGTTTGGAAGGTCTCTGTCTGACGATGTGCTCGACCTGGTTCTGATAGATTCGGAGGCGGATTGTGGCTCGACATCAAACGGAAGATCCCGTGGTTCTGCAGCGACATCTGCGATGGCTTCCATATCCAGTCCATCTCTGCCGTGCTCTTCATCTACCTGGGCTGCATCACCAACGCCATCACCTTCGGAGGACTGTTGGGGGACGCCACCGACAACTACCAGGTCTTTTTATCAAAGAAAAGGGACAGTGCCCGGCCGGCGTCTCATCTGACAGAGTGTGACGATTGACGTCTCCTTCTCTTTTCAAAGGGAGTGATGGAGAGTTTCCTCGGCACCGCTCTAGCAGGGACCGTCTTCTGTGTGTTCGGTGGGCAGCCTCTCATCATCCTCAGTTCAACTGGACCCATTCTCGTCTTTGAGAAACTGCTTTATGAATTCACCAAGTAAGTAAAAACAGTGAAAACACAAAAGATGTGAGGTGGTGTGAGCACTTTCTTTGCTTCAAACGAGTGCAGTTACATAAAGGTGACATCAACTCTGTCTCAACAGGAGCAACGGGATCGACTACATGGAGCTGCGTCTGTGGATCGGCCTTCACTCGTGTCTCCAGTGTTTCGTGCTGGTGCTCTCGGACGCCAGCTACATCATCAAGTACATGACCCGTTTCACAGAGGAGGGCTTCTCCAGCCTCATCTCCTTCATCTTCATCTCTGACGCCATTAAGAAGATGGTGGGTGACATTTGAAGGCGGGACTAAAACACCAACATGTTCAGAAGGAATGTAACAGCTGTTTTGTGTTTCACAGGTAGGAGCCTGGAAGTATTACCCAATCAACCGCGGCTTCAAGCCTGACCACGTCACCTCCTACAGGTGTGAATGCATCGCACCAGACCACGGTGAGTCTTCAAACGTTTACCCTTTTCTCACCTAAAGGGTTCATAAATGGCGACTGTAGTAACTGAATGATTCGGTAAATGAAAGATTTCAGCTGAATTGTGTTTGTTTTTGAGAGTGAGGTGAGAAGATGGATCTGTTTCATGTCTAGTGGAGCAACGGATCACAGAACTCACGGTTCGGATCAGCACAAAAGAAAAAAGGGAGCAAATAGAACTGCTGTCTCCCCCTGCTTGTCTTTATGCTAAGCTAGGCTAACCACGTCCTGGATGTGAGAAATGTGAGAATTTTCACTCTTGGAAAAAAACAAATGCATGAATTCCCTGTTTTTTTCAATGACACAAAATCTTTTATGTATTTATTTGGTACTTTATACCATGAACAGCTACAGCGTTTGTAAATAGATCATCAGCACCATGATTTAGGAAATGAGCAGGAAACATTAATACCGTGTGTTTAATATTTGAATGTAATCAGTTCCTCATGTTTGGTGTTTGCTCTGATGTGTGTATCTCGTCTGTTTCTGCCTCATTTGTGGATGCTGTCTGACTCAGTGAGTACGTGGACGCTGGATTCAGTATTTCTCTCTGGCTGGAATGTAACATGAGTTTAGCTCAGGACTGTGCATGTAACAAACCTACGACTAAATATATAAGTCCAAAACTAGCTGACGTTGGCAGAATATCTTGTGGTCACGGTGGCTCCTTCACAGTAATATATTTGGGATGAGCTTTTGGGATCCTCTGTACGCTGCAGACGTTCAGAGGCAGAACTTCTCTCCTGCAGAGATCATCTGATGCACAAGATTTGAAGAAATATTCCTTGAACACCAAACATCTGAATATTTTACTGCTTTCCTTCATGTCCTTGTTATTACCCATCATGCATTGTGTCCCCTCTTGTGCTCCTCAGCTCTGGCCTTCAATGTTTCAGCTCCAGCCTCAGACGACAACATGACTCTGCTGGTAAGTGAACCTGGTCACAGGTCTGTTCCTCTGGAGGGGGAAGGACAGAAGCCACTGAGATGCTTCTCTCGTGTTTCAGGACGGGGATTTGAAACAGTTTGTTGTGATTTCATGATGACTCAAGCTTTACTGGACAGGAACTCATATTTAAGAAGCATCTCAGGTCAGGAAATCAGTCCTTTGATGATTCTGGCAGAACCAACAATTCCAGAAGTAATAAATGAAAACTTTGATCGTGCACAACTTCACGCAGGAGTAACTGAAGCCGGAAGTCATTTATCTAAAGAGAGGAACAGGTAACACTTTAGACTCTTTGTTTCTTCATTTACAAACTTACAAAACCAAAACAACGTCTTGAGCTGAACTCGAGCCAGCAGCTCAAACATTTAAGGAAAGACGGCTTAAAAGCATCTCAGGAAACCTTGAACCGGAGTTCACGAACCCAGAGAAACAAACTCGGATCCTCCTGAAACACATCAGCACCTCTTCAGCAAGTCTCTTTCTTCTATTATCGCTTCTCTTTTCTCTCTTTCCTTTCTTCCTCCACTCCCAAACCCTCTTTTCTCTCTTTCCTTTCTTCCTCCACTCCCAAACCCCGACCCATCCTTCATCCTTTGTCCTTCCCTGCCTTCACCCCCCCCCCCCCCCCCCCCCGTCCTGTCTTCTGTCTGTAGTTTAACTTCACCGGCCTGGACTGGAGTCAGCTGAGTAAGAAGGAGTGCATGAAGTTCGGCGGTGTGCTGGTGGGCAGCTCCTGTCAGTATGTTCCTGACCTGGCCCTCATGTCCTTCATCCTCTTCTTCGGCACCTACTCCATGACCGTTTCTCTCAAGAAGTTCAAGTCCAGCCGCTACTTCCCGACAAAGGTGAGACTCCTCCTAACACCTGCCAGCTGCTGTCATCGAGTCCCTGAAGGTGACGCGCTGGACTCCTTGAAGAAGCAAATACAACGTGTATGTGTGCATCACTTCACAGCTCAAGAGTCCCAACAAATGCCCTATTTATGAGTCATATGTGCTGAAACCTACAGTTTTCTTCAGATGATGAAAATAATCTAGAAATTCATCAACGTTTTCCTTCAAAGCTGCTGAACATCTGCAGCAAACATCAGCAGCTTTTATTTACAAATATGGAGATTGAGCTTCATCCCGTCCCTCTCGTCCAAACCTCCAAACCTCCAAACCTCCACCCAAAAGAACCTTTTATATTCGTACCAGCATGTTCTCCCGTGTTCCCCCATGTTCTCCCATGTTCCCTCATGTTCTCCCATGTTCCCCCATGTTCTCCCGCGTTCCCCAGCGTTCTCCCGCGTTCCCCCGTGTTCTCCTCCATGTTCCCCCGTGTTCTCCCGTGTTCTCCCATGTCCTCCCCCGCGTTCCCCCGCGTTCTCCCGCGTTGTCCCGCGTTCCCCCGCGTTCCCCTGTGTTCTCCCATGTCCTCCTCCATGTTCCCCCGCGTTCTCCCGCGTTCTCCCGCGTTCTCCCGTGTTCCCCCATGTTCTCCCATGTCCTCCTCCATGTTCCCCCGTGTTCTCCCGTGTTCCCCCGCGTTCCCCCGCGTTCTCCCGCGTTCCCCCGCGTTCTCCCGCGTTCTCCCGTGTTCTCCCGCGTTCTCCCGTGTTCCCCCGTGTTCCCCCGTGTTCTCCCATGTTCTCCCATGTTCCCCCGTGTTCTCCGCCATATTCTCCCGTGTTCCCCCGTGTTCTCCCGTGTTCCCCCGTGTTCTCCCATGTTCCCCCGTGTTCCCCCATGTTCCCCCGTGTTCTCCCATGTTCTCCCATGTTCTCCTCTGCTCTCCCTGAATGTGCTCCAGCTCCGTTCCCTGATCAGTGATTTCTCCATCATCATCTCCATCCTGGTCTTCTGTGGGTTGGATCACCTGATGGAGCTGGAAACCCCCAAACTGCACGTGCCCACTGAGATCAAGGTCCACGTTCCCTAAATACCTCTTTACCTTCCCCGACTGTGTTCTACGTCGCTGCTTGGATGCATTTCTCTCCCAGAGGAAGTTGTTTTATGGATTTCTAATCAGTCGTTTGGTTTATAAATGAAAGGATTAATATCTCTTTTTTCTTACCTTCATTTCCTCATGTACGCACCTTGTTCTTGTACTTTTGCGTATATTTGTCTCCTCTCCGTCATACTACTCCTCTCCCCCTCCTCCCTTTGTCTCAGCTGAGGAAGCTAATCAGTGATTTTGCCATCTTCATGTCAATCATGTCCTTTGTGGGTCTGGATATGTTGATGGGGTTAGAAACACCCAAACTAATCGTTCCAACTGAGTTCAAGGTATTTGATTCCTCACTTTGATCTGCGTTTGCATGAGTGACTGCTGCATGAGTGACTGCTGCATGAGTGACTGCTGCATGAGTGACTGCTGCATGAGTGACTGCTGCATGAGTGACTGCTGCATGAGCGACTGCTGCATGAGCGACTGCTGCATGTGTGACTGCTGCATGAGTGACTGCTGCATGAGTGACTGCTGCATGAGTGACTGCTGCATGAGTGACTGCTGCATGAGTGACTGCTGCATGTGTGACTGCTGCATGTGTGACTGCTGTGTTGGTGGAAGTACAACCTTTAAAGTGGAGCATTTTCTATAAAATATTGTATTTTTACATTGTTGTAGTGGTGCTTTTATTCTGAAAACCTCTTCCACTGCATGCTGTTGTGTTTCAGTTGCATCAGTATCAGTAGGATGTGTGCACTCACCTTTTACCTGCACTGTATATTCACTTGTTATTGTCGTGCGTGTGTGCGTGTTTGTGTGTGTGTGCGTGCGTGTGTGTGTGTGCGTGCGTGCGTGTGCGTGTGTGTCCGTGCGTGTGTGCGTGCGTGTGCGTGTGTGTGTGCGTGCGCGCGTGCGTGCGTGTGTGTGCGTGCGTGCGTGTGCGTGTGTGTCCGTGCGTGTGTGCGTGCGTGTGCGTGTGTGTGTGTGTGCGTGTGTGTGTGTGTGCGTGCGCGCGTGCGTGCGTGTGTGTGCGTGCGTGCGTGTGCGTGTGTGTCCGTGCGTGTGCGCGTGCGTGCGTGTGTGTGTGTGTGTGCGTGTGTGCGTGTGTGTGTGTGTGCGTGTGTGTGTGTGTGCGTGCGTGCGTGTGCGTGTGTGTCCGTGCGTGTGTGCGTGTGTGTGTGCGTGCGCGCGTGCGTGCGTGTGTGTGCGTGCGTGCGTGCGTGTGCGTGTGTGTCCGTGCGTGTGCGCGTGCGTGCGTGTGTGTGTGTGTGTGCGTGTGTGTGTGTGTGTGTGTGTGTGCGTGCGTGTGTGTGTGTGTGTGTGCGTGCGTGTGTGTGTGTGTGTGTGCGTGCGTGTGTGTGCGTGTGTGTGTGTGTGTGCGTGCGTGCGTGTGTGTGTGCGTGTGTGTGTGTGTGTGTGTGTGTGATCAGCCCACGCGTCCTGACCGTGGCTGGTTGGTGATGCCGTTCGGTAAGAACCCCTGGTGGTGGTACGTGGCCAGCTCCGTCCCGGCTCTGCTGGTCACCATCCTCATCTTCATGGACCAGCAGATCAGCGCCGTCATCGTCAACCGCAAAGAGAACAAGCTGAAGGTAAAGTCACCGCCGTCAACACCGGCTTCTTCTGCTTCACGGGAAAACGTTAGAGATTGAACAGAACGGGGCGTCGCCTGACTCGACTGCACGCCTGCGGGCTCAGGCCTGGTACCCTGTGGAGGTGAATATCTATTCACCGTGTGCTGGTTCCTCTTCCTGTCGGGCAGAAAGGCTGTGGCTACCACTTGGACCTGTTCTGGGTGGGTGTGCTGATGGCCGCCTGCTCCTTCATGGGTCTGCCCTGGTACGTAGCAGCTACCGTCATCTCCATCGCTCACATCGACTCTCTGAGGATGGAGAGCGAGTCCAGCGCCCCCGGAGAGCAGCCGCAGTTCCTCGGAGTCAGGTAAGACGTACTGGCACTGTGTGTGTGCGTGTGCGTGTGCGTGCGTGTGTGCGCGTGCGTGCGTGCGTGCGTGCGTGCGTGTGTGCGTGTGCGCGTGCGTGCGTGCGTGCGTGCGTGCGTGCGTGCGTGCGTGCGTGCGTGCGTGCGTGCGTGCGTGCGTGTGCGTGTGAATCCTTTCCGCTGTGTGTAATGCTGAATGCGTCTTCGTGTGTAGGGAGCAGAGGTTGACGGGTATTCTGGTGTTTGTTCTGACTGGACTCTCAGTTTTCCTCGCTCCAGTTCTTCAGGTATGTTCGGAGTCGCGTGAACAAACATGGCCGACTGTGTGATGTTTCTACACACGTACTCTGATGCTGTATCTTAACTGCTGTTGTGTTTCCTTCAGTACATCCCCATGCCGGTCCTGTATGGCGTGTTCCTTTACATGGGGGTGGCCTCCCTGAGTGGCATCCAGGTAGAGACTATATCACGTTCATGTATATCCATGTCTTACTTATGTTATCATAAGAAATGTTCCTGCACACAATGACAGGTAGAACTCAAAGAGAAGAACCGTTGTGGAACACGTTCTGTCTCTTTGTGTTGCAGTTCTGGGAGCGTATCAAGCTGTACCTCATGCCGCCCAAACACCAGCCAGACTTCTCCTTCCTGCGTCACGTCCCTCTGAGGCGCGTCCATCTCTTCACCCTCGTCCAGATCATCTGTCTGGCCGTCCTCTGGGTCCTGAAGTCCACCTTCCTGGCCATCGTCTTCCCAGTGATGGTGAGTGTGTTGCCCTGTGTCTGTGGTATCCATCAGGGCGTCATTCTTATATGATCAAAAATCACTTTTTTAATTTAAATTAGTTGATTGACAGAAAATGAACTGGAAAGTATTTTGATACTTGCTGCTTTTACATGGATGCATAATACTAATCTAATGCTAGAATATATAACAGTAGAGCTTTTTAACTGTCAGTACTTGTAACAGAGTATTTTTCCAGTGCGGTACCTGGAGTACATCCTCCTCCCTGTGTGCGTAGATTCTGGGTCTGTTGGTCGTGAGGAAGCTGCTGGATCTGATGTTCTCGCAGCACGACCTGGCCTGGCTGGACGACATCCTGCCGGACAAAGAGCAGAAGAAGAAGGAGGACGACAAGACCAAGAAGAAGGACAAGAAGAAGGCGGCAGAGCCAGAGAGCGATGAGGAGGTGAGGGAGACGCTGCCCAACACACACACTACTGTCGTCTGTCTCCGTGCATTTAAACGTGTCACTCCATCTGGTGTTCGTTGTGTCGCTCCTGGTTTGTTGTCTCTGACTAACACTGGACGTTTCTCCTCTCTGTCCCACAGTGTTGCTGAAAAGGCACAACACTTACTCCAGTCTTTCTGTCCATCCATCCTCCTCTCATTGCGTCTGTCTCGCTCTCCCACTGTTGTTCACGTGATTGTGACTCAAGCGATATCCACTGAAAAGACCAACAAGTCAACGATGTTTGAGCTCACACCACGAAGTGAAATGAGTCCTTGTGTCCTCTCGAAGTCCTGAAGTTTAAATCTGTGAGAAAAGAAAGAAAGATGGATCACAAACATGTTGTGGTTCAACAGAATTTAAAGCTATGAAACTGAAAGTGTGGCGTCTCTTCCTGTACTACGCTGAATCGAAGCTTCACATCTCCTCACATGTTATTTAGACTTAAAGTTATTGTCATTATGTTTCGGACACAAAGCATCTACAAATCGTCTGATATTGAATTCTCAAGCAACTCCTCTTTTTAATATATTTTTATTTTGTTTCTTTGCGTTTCTGTTTGTTTTTAACCTTCTGTCAGTTTTCTTTCATTCTTTTTGTCCTTTTTGCTCTTTTGTTTGTAAAACACAAACATGTTAATTTCATTGAACTTATATGTAAACTTGAAAACTAATAAACAGAATTTAAAAAGAGGGTGGATCACAAATATATATTTTCATTTTTACAAAACAATCCTCAGTAATTTCCTGAAACAGCTGGTCACTGTCCTGTTTACCAAGCAGACGGGAGGACAGTGCATGTGCAGGGACCATTGTTAGCAGTGGTTTAATCCACATTTAGGGAAAAGTGTGTGTGTGTGTGTGTGTGTGTGTGTGTGTGTGTGTGTGTGTGTGTGTGTGTGTGTGTGTGTGTGTGTGTGTCCGGACCACTGTGGCTCAGAGGAAGAAGCTGTTTGATGACAACAAAAATAAAGGATACATGGAGTCTTATTCTTTAAGATCCCAGTTTGTCCCGCATGCCGACGTCTCCGTCTTTATGTCCCTCAGCCCAACCACTCTGTCCCCCCTCCAGTGAAGATTCCCATTGAGGCCCCAGAGCCCCCCCCAGAGCCACTCCCCGTCCATGTTCACCCTCCCACCAGAAACCAAACCTCTGATTGTGAGTGAGTAAGCCGACCCTCTCCTCCATCTCTTGTTGTGTCAGTTTCAATGTTTGGTACCATTTATTGAATGTGATGGATGAAGCACTAACAGAGCTTTTTGTTGCTCTTGATGATCATTGAGAGATTTCACATTGACTACTTTTACGAGCACACAAGAATATCATTTTTTAGAATTACATCGGCATGTTACACTAACCTCTTTTAATGACATTTTTACTATGAATTGTTATTACATACAAAATATGACTTATGACAACATAATTGTATTTCTTTATGATTTATTATACTTTGACTTTTCATGAAAAAAGTCATAGTATAGCATGTGGAAAAAAGTCATAGTATAACATGTTTAAAAAGTCAAAGTATAACATGTTTAAAAAGTCATAGTATAACATGTTTAAAAAGTCATAGTATAACATGTCGAAAAAAGTCACAGTATAACATGTCGAAAAAAGTCATAGTATAGCATGTCGAAAAAAGTCATATTATAACATGTCGAAAAAAGTCATAGTATAACATGTTTAAAAAGTCATAGTATAACATGTTTAAAAAGTCATAGCATAGCATGTCGAAAAAAGTCACAGTATAACATGTCGAAAAAAGTCACAGCATAGCATGTCGAAAAAAGTCATATTATAACATGTCGAAAAAAGTCACAGTACAACATGTCGAAAAAAGTCACAGTATAACATGTCGAAAAAAGTCACAGCATAACATGTCGAAAAAAGTCACAGTATAACATGTCGAAAAAAGTCACAGTATAGCATGTCGAAAAAAGTCACAGTATAACATGTCAAAAAAAGTCATAGTATAACATGTTTAAAAAGTCATAGTATAACATGTTTAAAAAGTCATAGTATAACATGTTGAAAAAAGTCACAGCATAGCATGTCGAAAAAAGTCACAGTATAACATGTCGAAAAAGTCACAGTATAACATGTCGAAAAAAGTCATATTATAACATGTCGAAAAAAGTCACAGTATAACATGTCGAAAAAAGTCATAGTATAACATGTTTAAAAAGTCATAGTATAACATGTTTAAAAAGTCATAGCATAGCATGTCGAAAAAAGTCACAGTATAACATGTCGAAAAAAGTCACAGCATAGCATGTCGAAAAAAGTCAGATTATAACATGTCGAAAAAAGTCACAGTATAACATGTCAAAAAAAGTCATGGTACAACATGTTTAAAAAGTCACAGTATAACATGTTTAAAAAGTCACAGTATAACATGTCGAAAAAAGTCAGTATAACATGTCGAAAAAAGTCATAGTATAGCATGTCGAAAAAAGTCATATTATAACATGTCGAAAAAAGTCACAGTATAACATGTCGAAAAAAGTCATCGTATAACATGTTTAAAAAGTCATAGTATAACATGTTTAAAAAGTCATAGCATAGCATGTCGAAAAAAGTCACAGTATAACATGTCGAAAAAAGTCACAGCATAGCATGTCGAAAAAAGTCAGATTCTAACATGTCGAAAAAAGTCACAGTATAACATGTCGAAAAAAGTCATAGTATAACATGTTTAAAAAGTCACAGTATAACATGTTTAAAAAGTCACAGTATAACATGTCGAAAAAAGTCACAGTATAACATGTCGAAAAAAGTCACAGCATAACATGTCGAAAAAAGTCACAGTATAACATGTCGAAAAAAGTCACAGAATAGCATGTCGAAAAAAGTCATAGCATAACATGTCGAAAAAAGTCATAGCATAACATGTCGAAAAAAGTCACAGTATAGCATGTCGAAAAAAGTCATAGCATAACATGTCGAAAAAAGTCATCGTATAACATGTCGAAAAAAGTCATAGTATAGCATGTCGAAAAAAGTCACAGCATAGCATGTCGAAAAAAGTCACAGTATAACATGTCGAAAAAAGTCAGCATAGGCATGTCGAAAAAAGTCAGAGCATAACATGTCGAAAAAAGTCACAGCATAACATGTCGAAAAAAGTCATCGTATAACATGTCGAAAAAAGTCATAGCATAACATGTCGAAAAAAGTCATAGCATAGCATGTCGAAAAAAGTCATAGTATAACATGTCGAAAAAAGTCATAGCATAGCATGTCGAAAAAAGTCATAGTATAACATGTCGAAAAAAGTCACATTATAACATGTCGAAAAAAGTCACAGCATAGCATGTCGAAAAAAGTCATATTGTAACATGTCGAAAAAAGTCACAGTATAACATGTCGAAAAAAGTCACAGTATAACATGTCGAAAAAAGTCACAGCATAACATGTCGAAAAAAGTCACAGCATAACATGTCGAAAAAAGTCACAGTATAGCATGTCGAAAAAAGTCACAGCATAACATGTCGAAAAAAGTCACAGCATAGCATGTCGAAAAAAGTCACAGTATAGCATGTCGAAAAAAGTCATAGTATAACATGTCGAAAAAAGTCACAGTATAGCATGTCGAAAAAAGTCATTGTATAACATGTCGAAAAAAGTCATATTATAACATGTCGAAAAAAGTCACAGCATAACATGTCGAAAAAAGTCACCGTATAGCATGTCGAAAAAAGTCACAGTATAGCATGTCGGAAAAAGTCACAGTATAGCATGTCGAAAAAAGTCATAGCATAACATGTCGAAAAAAGTCACAGTATAACATGTTGAAAAAAGTCATAGTATAACATGTTGGAAAAAGTCATAGTATAACATGTCGAAAAAAGTCATAGTATAACATGTCGAAAAAAGTCATAGTATAACATGTTGAAAAAAGTCATAGCATAACATGTCGAAAAAAGTCACAGTATAGCATGTCGAAAAAAGTCATAGCATAACATGTCGGAAAAAGTCACAGTATAACATGTTGACAAAAGTCATAGTATAACATGTTGGAAAAAGTCATAGCATAACATGTCGAAAAAAGTCATAGTATAACATGTTGAAAAAGTCATAGCATAACATGTCGAAAAAGTCATAGTATAACATGTTGAAAAAAGTCAGAGTATAACATGTCGAAAAAAGTCACAGCATAGCATGTCGAAAAAAGTCACAGTATAACATGTCGAAAAAAGTCAGCATAGGCATGTCGAAAAAAGTCAGAGCATAACATGTCGAAAAAAGTCACAGCATAACATGTCGAAAAAAGTCATCGTATAACATGTCGAAAAAAGTCATAGCATAACATGTCGAAGAAAGTCATAGTATAACATGTCGAAAAAAGTCATAGCATAGCATGTCGAAAAAAGTCATAGTATAACATGTCGAAAAAAGTCACATTATAACATGTCGAAAAAAGTCACAGCATAGCATGTCGAAAAAAGTCATATTATAACATGTCGAAAAAAGTCACAGTATAACATGTCGAAAAAAGTCACAGTATAACATGTCGAAAAAAGTCACAGCATAACATGTCGAAAAAAGTCACAGCATAACATGTCGAAAAAAGTCACAGTATAGCATGTCGAAAAAAGTCACAGCATAGCATGTCGAAAAAAGTCACAGCATAGCATGTCGAAAAAAGTCACAGTATAGCATGTCGAAAAAAGTCATAGTATAACATGTCGAAAAAAGTCACAGTATAGCATGTCGAAAAAAGTCATTGTATAACATGTCGAAAAAAGTCATATTATAACATGTCGAAAAAAGTCACAGCATAACATGTCGAAAAAAGTCACCGTATAGCATGTCGAAAAAAGTCACAGTATAGCATGTCGGAAAAAGTCATAGTATAGCATGTCGAAAAAAGTCATAGCATAACATGTCGAAAAAAGTCACAGTATAACATGTCGAAAAAAGTCATAGTATAACATGTTGGAAAAAGTCATAGTATAACATGTCGAAAAAAGTCATAGTATAACATGTCGAAAAAAGTCATAGTATAACATGTTGAAAAAAGTCATAGCATAACATGTCGAAAAAAGTCAAAGCATAACATGTCGGAAAAAGTCACAGTATAACATGTTGAAAAAGTCATAGCATAACATGTCGAAAAAGTCATAGTATAACATGTTGAAAAAAGTCATAGTATAACATGTCGAAAAAAGTCAGTATAACATGTCGAAAAAAGTCACAGTATAGCATGTCGAAAAAAGTCATATTATAACATGTCGAAAAAAGTCACAGTATAGCATGTCGAAAAAAGTCATAGCATAACATGTCTAAAAAGTCATAGCATAACATGTCGAAAAATGTCATAGCATAACATGTCGAAAAAAGTCATAGTATAGCATGTCGAAAAAAGTCACAGCATAACATGTCGAAAAAAGTCACAGTATAGCATGTCGAAAAAAGTCACAGTATAGCATGTCGAAAAAAGTCACAGCATAACATGTCGAAAAAAGTCACAGTACAGCATGTCGAAAAAAGTCATAGCATAACATGTCGAAAAAAGTCATAGCATAACATGTCGAAAAAAGTCATAGTATAACATGTCGAAAAAAGTCATAGCATAGCATGTCGAAAAAAGTCATAGTATAACATGTCGAAAAAAGTCATAGCATAGCATGTCGAAAAAAGTCATAGTATAACATGTCGAAAAAAGTCACATTATAACATGTCGAAAAAAGTCACAGCATAGCATGTCGAAAAAAGTCATATTGTAACATGTCGAAAAAAGTCACAGTATAACATGTCGAAAAAAGTCACAGTATAACATGTCGAAAAAAGTCACAGCATAACATGTCGAAAAAAGTCACAGCATAACATGTCGAAAAAAGTCACAGTATAGCATGTCGAAAAAAGTCACAGCATAACATGTCGAAAAAAGTCACAGCATAGCATGTCGAAAAAAGTCACAGTATAGCATGTCGAAAAAAGTCATAGTATAACATGTCGAAAAAAGTCACAGTATAGCATGTCGAAAAAAGTCATTGTATAACATGTCGAAAAAAGTCATATTATAACATGTCGAAAAAAGTCACAGCATAACATGTCGAAAAAAGTCACCGTATAGCATGTCGAAAAAAGTCACAGTATAGCATGTCGGAAAAAGTCATAGTATAGCATGTCGAAAAAAGTCATAGCATAACATGTCGAAAAAAGTCACAGTATAACATGTTGAAAAAAGTCATAGTATAACATGTTGGAAAAAGTCATAGTATAACATGTCGAAAAAAGTCATAGTATAACATGTCGAAAAAAGTCATAGTATAACATGTTGAAAAAAGTCATAGCATAACATGTCGAAAAAAGTCACAGTATAGCATGTCGAAAAAAGTCATAGCATAACATGTCGGAAAAAGTCACAGTATAACATGTTGACAAAAGTCATAGTATAACATGTTGGAAAAAGTCATAGCATAACATGTCGAAAAAAGTCATAGTATAACATGTTGAAAAAGTCATAGCATAACATGTCGAAAAAGTCATAGTATAACATGTTGAAAAAAGTCAGAGTATAACATGTCGAAAAAAGTCACAGCATAGCATGTCGAAAAAAGTCACAGTATAACATGTCGAAAAAAGTCAGCATAGGCATGTCGAAAAAAGTCAGAGCATAACATGTCGAAAAAAGTCACAGCATAACATGTCGAAAAAAGTCATCGTATAACATGTCGAAAAAAGTCATAGCATAACATGTCGAAGAAAGTCATAGTATAACATGTCGAAAAAAGTCATAGCATAGCATGTCGAAAAAAGTCATAGTATAACATGTCGAAAAAAGTCACATTATAACATGTCGAAAAAAGTCACAGCATAGCATGTCGAAAAAAGTCATATTATAACATGTCGAAAAAAGTCACAGTATAACATGTCGAAAAAAGTCACAGTATAACATGTCGAAAAAAGTCACAGCATAACATGTCGAAAAAAGTCACAGCATAACATGTCGAAAAAAGTCACAGTATAGCATGTCGAAAAAAGTCACAGCATAGCATGTCGAAAAAAGTCACAGCATAGCATGTCGAAAAAAGTCACAGTATAGCATGTCGAAAAAAGTCATAGTATAACATGTCGAAAAAAGTCACAGTATAGCATGTCGAAAAAAGTCATTGTATAACATGTCGAAAAAAGTCATATTATAACATGTCGAAAAAAGTCACAGCATAACATGTCGAAAAAAGTCACCGTATAGCATGTCGAAAAAAGTCACAGTATAGCATGTCGGAAAAAGTCATAGTATAGCATGTCGAAAAAAGTCATAGCATAACATGTCGAAAAAAGTCACAGTATAACATGTCGAAAAAAGTCATAGTATAACATGTTGGAAAAAGTCATAGTATAACATGTCGAAAAAAGTCATAGTATAACATGTCGAAAAAAGTCATAGTATAACATGTTGAAAAAAGTCATAGCATAACATGTCGAAAAAAGTCAAAGCATAACATGTCGGAAAAAGTCACAGTATAACATGTTGAAAAAGTCATAGCATAACATGTCGAAAAAGTCATAGTATAACATGTTGAAAAAAGTCATAGTATAACATGTCGAAAAAAGTCAGTATAACATGTCGAAAAAAGTCACAGTATAGCATGTCGAAAAAAGTCATATTATAACATGTCGAAAAAAGTCACAGTATAGCATGTCGAAAAAAGTCATAGCATAACATGTCTAAAAAGTCATAGCATAACATGTCGAAAAATGTCATAGCATAACATGTCGAAAAAAGTCATAGTATAGCATGTCGAAAAAAGTCACAGCATAACATGTCGAAAAAAGTCACAGTATAGCATGTCGAAAAAAGTCACAGTATAGCATGTCGAAAAAAGTCACAGCATAACATGTCGAAAAAAGTCACAGTACAGCATGTCGAAAAAAGTCATAGCATAACATGTCGAAAAAAGTCATAGCATAACATGTCGAAAAAAGTCATAGTATAACATGTCGAAAAAAGTCATAGCATAACATGTCGAAAAAAGTCATAGCATAGCATGTCGAAAAAAGTCATAGTATAGCATGTCGAAAAAAGTCATAGTATAACATGTCGAAAAAAGTCATATTATAACATGTCGAAAAAAGTCACAGCATAACATGTCGAAAAAAGTCATAGTATAGAATGTCGAAAAAAGTCATAGTATAACATGTTGAAATAAGTCATAGTATAACATGTTGAAAAAAGTCTGTATAACATGTCGAAAAAAGTCATAGCATGTCGAAAAAGTCATAATATAGCATCGCAGGCTATAGCATGTAATCAAAGAGTTAGTCTCGTCAGTCAAAACTATTATAAAGTCATGAAAGTGTAGCGATCGTCGGTCCAGAGAAACCTGGAAAGATTAACAGCAGTTTTCTGAATCTTTTCTTTTTCTTCATCTTCATTATCTTTGTGTCTTTGTTTGTATTCATGTGTTTACCTGCCTGTGTATGCTGGTCTTTGTTTTGTGTTGTACATGTTCTCTTTGTGTGTGTGTGTGGTGTGTGTTCTTACAGGAGATGAACCCGTACTCCATAGGGACGTCCGATCAAAATGAATTTGACCGCAGGTACTGTGATCTGATCCTCACACACACTCTGTTCACGTGGGAGATTTCAACAGGACTTTTAATGCTGCGATGCCAGACTTCAGAGCACCTTCTCTCCTCGGGCTGAGACTCTTAATTCACCCTCCACATGCTGTGTATAGATTTGTTTGTGTAGCTCAATGAGACGACAACCTGAGGAACTATATTTGTGAACATTTTTGCAAATGGCCACATTAAAATGATGTAGAATTGGTTCTAAGTCGTTCCTGTTTGCGTGTCATCGTGGACGAACGGACGACTGTCAGTGGATTCATTTGATACAGAAGAAAACTAAAAACATGATTCTAAGGCAAGTTGTGTGATACAAGGACTAACAGAATAATTTAATTTATTTGAGAAATAACAGTCACTCATTTCTTCCTCGACTTCACAGTGAAAGCACATTAATCGAGCTCTTCAGGACCACGTTGTGTTTTAACCTCAGCCTCTAAAGTTGTCCGACCAACAGAGAAAAGACTCATTATTTGAACTTTTTATACTTAAAAAGTAACTTAAATGATTCATTCGTCATCAAAATAGTTGCTTTTTAGACTAATATTTGTATATTGCTCAAATATATTCAGATTGGATTCATCCTGGACAGAACAGACGTATGATCAACTCATCTGAATGCTGAAATAGCTTTTGAGTTTAAAAAAAAGTACATTTCAAATTTCCCATCAGCCCCTTTGCTCTCTCTCACTTCCTGTCACTCTGTCCTCCACCTGTCAGAGTGAGAAGCTTGAGTTGATGAACAGCGCCCTCTAGTGTCTCCATGAAATACACCTTTACATTTATTTATTGAGAAAATAAGTTCCAACAATCAAGGCCTCTTTACATGTCTCACCATACAGCGATGTTTGGAATAACAAATAACAAATAAATCAAATTAAAGTACAAAAATAAATCAAATTAAAGTACAACAATAAATCAAATTAAAGTACAAAAATAAATCAAATTAAAGTACAAAAATAAATCAAATTAAAGTACAACAATAAATCAAATTAAAGTACAACAATAAATCAAATTAAAGTACAAAAATAAATCAAATTAAAGTACAAAAATAAATCAAATTAAAGTACAACAATAAATCAAATTAAAGTACAACAATAAATCAAATTAAAGTACAACAATAAATCAAATTAAAGTACAAAAATAAATCAAATTAAAGTACAACAATAAATCAAATTAAAGTAGGCTTTCTAAAATAGACTTAAAGCTAAGAAGCAAAGAAAACAACTGTAA
>CM051707.1:1333374-1338374 GCA_028022725.1 Lycodopsis pacificus | reverse complement strand
GCGTGAGAGTGTGCGAGTGAGAGTGCGTGTGCGAGTGCGAGTGCGAGTGCGCGTGCGAGTGCGCGTGCGAGTGCGCGTGCGAGTGCGTGTGAGTGTGAGTGTGTGTGTGCGAGTGCGAGTGCGAGTGCGAGTGCGTGTGCGAGTGCGAGTGCGTGTGCGTGTGCGAGTGCGAGTGCGAGTGCGAGTGTGTCACACCCTCAGATGTGTTGAAGGTGTGAAGTCTGGAATGCTTCAAGTGTTTGATTTTCAGAAAACAGTTGTTTGTGTCACCAGAACAACCTGAAAGTAAACGTGCTTCTCTGTATTTCCCAGAGTTCATAGCGGTGTAGCGGCGTTGTGGTTTTACCTGGAACAGAGTCGGGGGAACCTGTTTCTTTGTGAGGTGACTCTGCACATGGTCCACTGCTTTCTTAGAAAACGGCTGAAACAGAGAGGACCAAATGAAAGAAGGTTATGAAAAAAGAATGAAGTAAAAAGCAGCTGTTGCAGTGTTTACTTCTGCTCATGTGACGATACCAGACCTGAGGGACGTGTTATCTTACATTACAGAGACAAGTAGGGAACGTCTGTCCGTCTGATGAAACGTTGATTCTTTTCTTAATTGTCTTTTTTTTCTCACAACATAATTAAAAAGAACAGATACGAGTATTGATAAGAGTACTAGTATTCATAAAATACTAACAATACTCATTGTTAGTATTGTCACCTGACTGGTCTCAAGAAAGAAATGCATTTATTGTGTCAGATATTAAAAAGTCCCGTCCGAGTGTCCTCGTCCGAGTGTCCTCGTCTGTATTGAGGAGTGAAGGAGACTTGGTCCTCACGTGTGAACACGACAGCAGCTCCTTCATGATGTAGCCGTCGTAAATCTGCCGACTGCGGCTCAACCTCTCCTCCTCTGAGTCCAGCTTCTCGTAGTCCTTGATCTGAGACCAGAGACCAGAGACACACCAGGTCATCGGAGGAAACAACAAACAAACACTTCCTGGATTACGAGGCCTTAATCTCCCGTCTAATCCCCGCTGGAGGCTTTGGACTCACCTCTTCGTAGAACTTGAGCTGTGGCACGGCCTCGTCGATCTCGTTCATACAGAAGTCTTTGAAGAGGAGGAAACCTGGAGACACAGAACGTATGAAGATGTAGAACATCACTACAGCCGGGCTTATCAAAGCCTCCACCTTCACAAGATTACAATGTTACAATAACAGAACATGAAATGAATATGCATGAGCTATGACCACGCCAAATACAATTCACAAATAATATTTGTTGGTGTGAAACATCTCAACTTTTAAACGGGTTGTTATGATATTCGAGGTCCCCAGAGGATGAATCCTTCAGACAGACAGCGAGCTGTCGATTTCACTCATAAAGCTCCTCAAGTAAAACGTAAAGCAGAACAAGGAGCAGTGTACACGCATCACTGTGTACATAGTATCACTGTGTACACGCATCACTGTGTACACGCATCACTGTGTACACGCATCACTGTGTACACGCATCACTGTGTACACAGTATCACTGTGTACACGCATCACTGTGTACACGCATCACTGTGTACACGCATCACTGTGTACACGCATCACTGTGTACACGCATCACTGTGTACACGCATCACTGTGTACATAGTATCACTGTGTACACGCATCACTGTGTACACGCATCACTGTGTACACAGTGATACTGTGTACACGCATCACTGTGTACACGCATCACTGTGTACACGCATCACTGTGTACACGCATCACTGTGTACACGCATCACTGTGTACACGCATCACTGTGTACACGCATCACTGTGTACACGCATCACTGTGTACACGCATCACTGTGTACACGCATCACTGTGTACACGCATCACTGTGTACACGCATCACTGTGTACACGCATCACTGTGTACACGCATCACTGTGTACACGCATCACTGTGTACACGCATCACTGTGTACACGCATCACTGTGTACATAGTATCAGTGTTACTCTGCAGACCAGATGAAAGGGTTAGTATCTGTGGAGGATCGTTACACACACACACACACACACACACACACACACACACACACACACACACACACACACACACACACACACACACACACACACACACACACACACACACACACACACACACACACACACACACAATCTGAAGAAGAAGGGGGGGGGGGGGGGCTTGCATAGATGAGATGCCCTGTTGCCATGGTAATTGCCTCCGTGGCTACAAGCTGTGTGGAGACAGAGAGATGAACAGAGGTGATGCTGCTATGAGGTCTGATCAGGTCTGATGAGGTCTACAACAAGACCACTTCAGGGTTTATACACTTCACTGTGGTCACAACAAAGAGACCACTAGAGACCAGAGGACAGAGACCAGAGGACAGAGGACACCTAGAGACCAGAGGACAACTATAGACCAGAGGACAGAGACCAGAGGACACCTAGAGACCAGAGGACAACTATAGACCAGAGGACAACTATAGACCAGAGGACAACTATAGACCAGAGGACACCTAGAGACCAGAGGACACCTAGAGACCAGAGGACAGTGACCAGAGGACAGTGACCAGAGGACACCTAGAGACCAGAGGACACCTAGAGACCAGAGGACAGAGACCAGAGGACAACTATAGACCAGAGGACAAATAGAGACCAGAGGACAAATAGAGACCAGAGGACAAATAGAGACCAGAGGACAGAGACCAGAGGACACCTAGAGACCAGAGGACACCTAGAGACCAGAGGACACCTAGAGACCAGAGGACAGAGACCAGAGGACAACTAGAGACCAGAGGACAACTAGAGACCAGAGGACAACTAGAGACCAGAGGACACCTAGAGACCAGAGGACACCTAGAGACCATAGGACAGAGACCAGAGGACACCTAGAGACCAGAGGACACCTAGAGACCAGAGGACACCTATAGACCAGAGGACACCTATAGACCAGAGGACAAATAGAGACCAGAGGACAACTAGAGACCAGAGGACAGAGACCAGAGGACAACTAGAGACCAGAGGACAACTAGAGACCAGAGGACAGAGACCAGAGGACAACTAGAGACCAGAGGACAACTAGAGACCAGAGGACAGAGACCAGAGGACAACTAGAGACCAGAGGACAACTAGAGACCAGAGGACAGAGGACAACTAGAGACCAGAGGAGAGAGACGACCAGAGACCACTAGAGACTAGAGGACAGAGACCAGAGGACAAAGACTAGAGGACAGAGACTAGAGGACAGAGACTAGAGGACAAAGACTAGAGGACAGAGACTAGAGGACAGAGACCAGAGGACAAAGACTAGAGAACAGAGACCAGAGGACAAAGACTAGAGGACGGAGACCAGAGGACGGAGACTAGAGGACGGAGACCAGAGGACGGAGACCAGAGGACGGAGACTAGAGGACAGAGACTAGAGGACGGAGACCAGAGGACGGAGACCAGAGGACGGAGACTAGAGGACAGAAACCAGAGGACGGAGACTAGAGGACAGAGACCAGAGGACGGAAACTAGAGGACAGAGACCAGAGGATGGAGACTAGAGGACGGAGACTAGAGGACGGAGACCAGAGGACGGAGACCAGAGGACGGAGACTAGAGGACGGAGACCAGAGGACGGAGACCAGAGGACAGTGACCAGAGGACACCTAGAGACCAGAGGACACCTAGAGACCAGAGGACAACTATAGACCAGAGGACAGAGACCAGAGGACAAATAGAGACCAGAGGACAGAGACCAGAGGACACCTAGAGACCAGAGGACAGAGACCAGAGGACAACTAGAGACCAGAGGACACCTAGAGACCAGAGGACACCTAGAGACCAGAGGACAGAGGACACCTAGAGACCAGAGGACACCTAGAGACCAGAGGACAGAGACCAGAGGACAACTAGAGACCAGAGGACAGAGACCAGAGGACAACTAGAGACCAGAGGACAACTAGAGACCAGAGGACAGAGGACAACTAGAGACCAGAGGAGAGAGACGACCAGAGACCACTAGAGACTAGAGGACAGAGACCAGAGGACGGAGACTAGAGGACAGAGACCAGAGGACAAAGACTAGAGGACAGAGACTACAGGACAGAGACTAGAGGACGGAGACTAGAGGACAGAAACCAGAGGACGGAGACTAGAGGACAGAGACTAGAGGACGGAGACCAGAGGACGGAGACTAGAGGACAGAGACTAGAGGACGGAGACCAGAGGACGGAGACCAGAGGACAGAGACTAGAGGACGGAGACCAGAGGACGGAGACTAGAGGACAGAGACTAGAGGACGGAGACTAGAGGACGGAGACCAGAGGACGGAGACTAGAGGACGGAGACCAGAGGACGGAGCAGTGATGAGCTAAGTCACTCGTTAGCGCGTTGACTCCTCTCTGCAGCTTGAAGCGGATCAGCTTCAGGTATTAACAGGAATAGACGCGTAACAAGATGCTGGTCTTCAGTGTTTGTGAGCTTGTACCAACATCTAATTACATCAGAGTACATCAATTCGCACCGAATACATCAGCAAATATAGATCACGGCAAAGCTACAGTGCAATGGAAGACGAAGACGAAGACGAAGAAGAAAACTATGAAAGATGAAGGTCAGCGTGTCGACACTCTGCTCGGAGATAAAACATGAAAACTAAACTCCAGGAGAATAAACGCTGAAACATTCAAACCTTCTGATTGAAGTCACAGACTACAGTCTGCGACACGCATCGCCTCATTTCTGGTGACCAAAGTGACAAAGACACAAACAATCGCCATAAAGTACACACACTGTGTACAAGTACACCGAGAGAGGAAGTGGAAGCAGAGCGGCGTCCTTTAAAGCTACTGGAAGGCTTTTACTTTGACACATCTGAGCAGGAAGTAGCTTAGCACGGTTAGCATGATGAAAGAGCACGTCAACAGTGCTGTTTGTGTTAGAGCGGAAACTATTCATCAGAAATCATTTAGTGAAACTATTAAAATAATTTTTAAATATTGATAATATTCGTCCAGCTT
>CM051707.1:1290874-1330874 GCA_028022725.1 Lycodopsis pacificus | reverse complement strand
GCAGCATTGTGGTGACGATATAACGAAGTCCAAGCTGCTCCATCTAGTCATATTTAGGGCCATTGTTTACATTCAGAACACATGAGGAGAAACTGACGGTCTCCAACAGAAGGTTCAACAGGTCACATGACTTTTATTTTGAAAAGAAAAACAAAACCACAGAGCGAGAAATGTGCACAAACCACCAGAGAACCAAAAAAAAGCAGCAACACTGGACCAAACCATGAGGTACGGGACCAGATGCATGATGGGTAAAAACAGCAGCATCTAAAAACAGTTCAATGTTTCTGCTGAGGTCAGCAGATTCTCTGGTTGGGGGCGAGTGACTCTGGTGGACTTTGACTCACAAAGTTACACCAGAGGAGCAGAGTCCAGACCAGAGGAGGAGTTATTTACTCAAAACCTCCCGACATCTGTAACGACTCAGTCACTGAAGATACATCAGGTTCTTCAGAGAAGCCAGAGCTTCACGTGTCAAAGCTGCATTCTCTCTAGTGTCCACCAGGGGGCGACTCCTCTGGTTCTATAGAAGTCTATGAGACATCTGTGAATGCACAATGCACAGAAGCGTTGTTTTATTGGTGTTTGTAGAAACTAAACTCAGAGGAGACATTGACATACGGGAGAACCGCTGCATTCTGGGAAAGAAAGGTCTGGGTCTCCAACGCTCTTTAAAAATGTCTGTCTCGCTCTCATATTCCCGCTTTAATCAATTTCATTTTATCCCCCCGACCGACGAGCAAAATGCAGCAGTAGTTCTATGTGGGGGTTCCTATGGCAACCCTGCAGTTACTAGGCAACTCACAACTCTCCATCATCCATTCCAGAAGTCTGACAGATGGAGAGAGAGCGAGAGGAGAGAGGAGAGAGGAGAGAGGAGAGGTCTGAAGAGTGAAAACAAGAGGAGGCGTGGTCACAGGTGTTTTCTATTAAAGCCGTTTTAATAACAAAATAAAAACAGTGAAAGAATGATATCAAAAACCTTTTAAAAAGACCCAAAAGCAGAACTCAAGAGGAGAGCTGTTAAAAGTGAGTCAAAGGGAAAAGATGGCCGACGTATTTAATGCATGAAAAGGAACCAGAACCATCAGGTGAACCCACCACCTGGAGGGTCCCACGCAGATCCACCAACAGTTCTTCTGCAGAGCGTTCACACTGCTGGATGAATCTAGAGGCTCTGGTGTAAAGTGAAATGATTTTCAATTCATAGATGGAGTTGAGTCGCTGAATGAAGCAGCTGTTTTTAGACATATTCAGTTTCATTCTGTGTCAAAAGCAAAACGCTGAAAAGAGTTGAAGAGCGTCGCAGTAAGAGAAGCAGGAACGAGGACGACGCGTCTGACTCCGAACGGTGGTGTTACCGTTAAACGTGTCACCGTTAAACGTGTCCCCGTTAAACGTGTCCCGTGTTACCGTTAAACGTGTCCCGTGCTACCGTTAAACGTGTCCCGTGCTACCGTTAAACGTGTCCCGTGTTACCGTTAAACGTGTCACCGTTAAACGTGTCCCGTGTCACCGTTAAACGTGTCCCGTGTCACCGTTAAACGTGTCCCGTGTCCCCGTTAAACGTGTCCCGTGTCGCCGTTAAACGTGTCCCGTGTCGCCGTTAAACGTGTCCCGTGTCGCCGTTAAACGTGTCCCGTGTCGCCGTTAAACGTGTCCCGTGTCGCCGTTAAACGTGTCCCGTGTCGCCGTTAAACGTGTCCCGTGTCGCCGTTAAACGTGTCACCGTTAAACGTGTCCCGTGTCGCCGTTAAACGTGTCCCGTGTCACCGTTAAACGTGTCCCGTGTCACCGTTAAACGTGTCCCCGTTAAACGTGTCCCGTGTCCCCGTTAAACGTGTCCCGTGTCCCCGTTAAACGTGTCCCGTGTCCCCGTTAAACGTGTCCCGTGTCCCCGTTAAACGTGTCCCGTGTCCCCGTTAAACGTGTCCCGTGTCCCCGTTAAACGTGTCCCGTGTCCCCGTTAAACGTGTCCCGTGTCGCCGTTAAACGTGTCGCCGTTAAACGTGTCCCGTGTCGCCGTTAAACGTGTCACCGTTAAACGTGTCCCGTGCCGCCGTTAAACGTGTCCCGTGCCACCGTTAAACGTGTCCCGTGTCACCGTTAAACGTGTCCCGTGTCACCGTTAAACGTGTCCCGTGTCACCGTTAAACGTGTCCCGTGTCACCGTTAAACGTGTCCCGTGTCACCGTTAAACGTGTCCCGTGTCACCGTTAAACGTGTCCCGTGTCACCGTTAAACGTGTCACCGTTAAACGTGTCCCGTGTCGCCGTTAAACGTGTCACCGTTAAACGTGTCCCGTGTCGCCGTTAAACGTGTCACCGTTAAACGTGTCCCGTGCTACCGTTAAACGTGTCCCGTGTTACCGTTAAACGTGTCCCGTGTCACCGTTAAACGTGTCCCCGTTAAACGTGTCCCGTGTCACCGTTAAACGTGTCCCGTGTTACCGTTAAACGTGTCCCCGTTAAACGTGTCCCGTGTTACCGTTAAACGTGTCCCGTGTTACCGTTAAACGTGTCCCGTGTTACCGTTAAACGTGTCCCCGTTAAACGTGTCCCGTGTCCCCGTTAAACGTGTCCCGTGTCACCGTTAAACGTGTCCCGTGTCACCGTTAAACGTGTCCCGTGTCACCGTTAAACGTGTCCCGTGTTAAAAGATGCAGAAATAACTTCATAATGAAGATGATTTGTAAAAAGTCTGAATTCATGTTTTAGTAGTTCTGTCAACAAGACGACAAGCAAACAACTTCTAAAATGCTTGTTTTCTGAATGGAGTTTGGTTTGATTGATGCTAAGCTAACGTTGTAGCAGCTCCATCGACACTGAAAGTAAAGACGTTTTTATCTCGCTATTGAATGTGTATCAAGGATGGAGGACTTTCACTGGTGTTGGTCCCTACATCTCCAGTGTGGTGACCTCCGTAGGACAAACGATTGTTCTAAAGATGAATATTTAATGCGTTTAAACGTATTCACAGACGGGACACATAAGTCTAAATCAACGCCTGTGATGAGATCCTGGTTTAATAAGACGTAACCGTGGCGTCCACATTAGTGGAGACCAGATCACGAGCGGAGGACGGCCGCCTGTAAACGTCCCCTGAGACGCGTGGACCGGCCCGGTGTGGATGTGTTCTGCAAGAGCCGGATAATGACCAGTAACGAGCAGGGGGACCAGAGGACAGCGACGCGGTCCCAATGGACCCGTCAGTCACTGGTCCAGGGTCAGCAATCGGAGCAGGTCGTGTTTGGATGTTCTGAATGGTTACATTTGAAGACGTGTTGCTCGGGTCCGTGAGGTGAAATGTGTATTTCCTAACACGTCTGCTGGAGGAGCGCTGAAGCTGCACACAGAATTAGCTCAGTCTCTTTAGACCCAGAGCAGTAAGTAAAGCCAGCAGGAGCCTGCAGGGCGGCCTCGGTCCCCCGGTGCTCCCGCTACGCCGTCGCTACCGCCGGCTCTCAGCCCGTCTGCTCGCTGTGGAAACAACCCGAGAGCAGAAGAACCACGAAGAACCAGGAGGACAAGAAACACGACGCTCTCCTCCTCCTCCTCCTCCTCCTCCTCCTCCTCCTCCTCCTCCTCCTCCTCCTCCTCCTCCTCCTCCTCCTCCTCCTCCTCCTCCTCCTCCTGTTTTCCACTTTGATCTGGTGATGATTCATCATCAGGGGACCATGAATCTAGTTGAGAGCTCCCGGTGACGCTGCAGGAGAAGCTAGAGGATCATCAGAGTCAGCAGGGTTCATCCTCTGGGGATCACGAATGCCTCCACAAACCTCGTGATGAATGTCGTAGACGGTGAGATATTTCAGTGGCTCGGTGAGCACTGAGTATATGATATTCCGCTCAGAGGAGCGAGAGAACCGTGTTATTGTATCGTTTGAGGACGAGCGGTCTTTTGCTTCCTGTTATAACACGTCTCCTTCAATGTAACAGGAAAAACGTTCACTTACCAATTTTCTGGTTGAATATTTTGTCAAACGTCAGCTCGTCTCTCTCCTCCAGGTACTTCTGCATCACACTGCGAATGCTGTGAACACAGAGCAGGAAGTGAATTAATACACATAATGTGTGTACTGTACATCTCCTGGTGTCAGCCCTCCTCCTCCATCCGTGTGATCCCGGCCTCGGTTTGGGACTCTCCCTGCCACCCGAGACCTGCTACCTTGGGAGAGGCTGTTAACGAGGAGAGCCGGGGACAACGAATCAATTAGCGCCCCCCCCCCCCCCTCTCCTCCTCCTCCTCCTCCTCCACGGGGCCCATTAGCACTCCACCAGCACCCGGAGGAGAGAGAAGTGGCCCTGCTTCACCTACAAGGTGTCTACTGAGCATGTGCAAAGGAGGCTCCTTGAGACGAGGTCATCAGTCCTCCAGTGTTGACGTTGTGACGGCGAGTGTTCTCACATTCAAATGGTGTTTAGTTACACACCGACTATGTGTACATGCACGCTAATACTGCATTATCATTATTAAGAGTAAGGCAATACTGTGAATTGGATACATCTTGTTTTTTCTCAACCAGTGAACAGGAAGTGAACAGGAAGTGACCGTATCTGGCCTGAGGAGTGACGTAGAGACGCAGTATACGTCTCTGGTAGAGACCTGTCAATCACCGTAGCCCCGCCCTAAAGCATCCCCTGCTTTATGGTCTGTTAGAGACCTGTCAATCACTGTAGCCCCGCCCTAAAGCATCCCCTGCTTTATGGTCTGTTAGAGACCTGTCAATCACAGTAGCCCCGCCCTAAAGCATCCCCTGCTTTATGGTCTGTTAGACACCTGTCAATCACAGTAGCCCCGCCCTAAAGCATCCCCTGCTTTATGGTCTGTGTGACTCTAAATGGACCATCATGTACTAAATGAACATCATGCTGTATTGAAGAAGACTTGAAACTAGAGATTGAGACATAAACTCATGTTTACAATGTTTACTGAGGGAATAAATCAAGAGAGAAGTAGAGTCATTTTCTATAGACTTCTATACAACCAGAGGAGTCGCCCCCTGGTGGCCACTAGAGAGAATGCAGCTTTAACACGTGAAGCTTTGGCTTCTCTCATCACATGACGGCAGTTAGAAAAGGAGGGAAGTTTAAGTTGTTTAAAGCTGTAGGACGTTCGTCATGAGGGCGTTTAGTCAGAGTATGAACGGCTGCATGTGAAACGAGAACATTAGTGAAATATTCATCATCACCAGACGTGTAGACAGCTCAGTATCAATATTGTCTTTCAGAACGATGGCAAAATATTTTGATCCTCAATTGAATTAAATGCTTCATATATTCATAGTTATTTATTATATAGTACACAGTTATCCATTTACTTTAGTATATTTTAACATTGTAACCTAGTTTTATATATATTTTCTGGTAGTATTGTTGGAGGGAGCCTGACAAATAAAGACTTAAACTAAACTGCATCATCATGACGCTGCTGTATGTGTTGGGTTTGTATCAGACACAATGGCTGAACTGTAAACACAACAGATGTATTTTACATGTAATACATTAAAAAAAGAATAATGCCTGATTTGACATTTGTCAGCATTAAAACTATAGGAGCTCCGTTTGTCACTAATTGCTCATTAAATGTTTAAAATGTAGCATTTGTGTTCATATTATCCATTTCTGGTTTCAGGTAAGCAAATAACAAAAGTCAAGGATCAATAAAAAGGCTAAATGTCTTTCTGTTATTGTCACTTCTATGTTTTCTTGAGCCAGTAACAGCAGAACTCAACATGTCCGGTGCAAACTGGGATTAACTAGCAGCCACAATCACGCTGCAGCAGCAGACCAGTAGTCCCAGCTGCTGATGAGCATGCAGCGCTTAATGGCAGCTACACAGGAACACCGAGCTAGGAAGTAAACACTTCCTCTTTGAGAGGACGCCTGTTTGCTGCTGAGTCATTAGCAGCTGACTGTTCGCGTGGAACCTCTGACACACTTCTCGGCGCCATATTAAGACCGTCGGTGACATTCAGCTAGGAGAAGCTATCGGTGCACAGCAGCTTTAAAAAGACCACAGGGGTGATTTCATATCATCTCAGCTCAATATATAAGAAAGAACATTTCAACACGTCTCTCCAAATATATAAAAATACACCACAGCAGCTCTCAAGAACACGCAGACCTCGTGAGCGGTTACACCCAAGAAACACCTCCGTTAGCTACGGCTTCACACATTAGCGTTAGCTCACGGGAGCAGACGACCTCCTGCTGTGACAGCGAGTCACCGCTGCGAGCGGAGAGGAAATAAGCATCACAAGCGTCGGGATTCTGTGACGAAAATATATTCAACTGTGTTCATCACTGAGTTAGCGACTATTATTTAATATAACAAGTTCACTAATACAGCAGGTAGAACGATTACAAAGTAACAGACAGACAGACACACACACACACACACACACACACCTCGTTAGAAGTGATCATTTGAAAAGAGGCGCTCGTAAGTAGGCAGCTGAATTTAGTTCAGCTCAAAATTCATCTCTATTAACTGTTTATATTAACGTGAAAACATCTCCTTCAAACTACTGGATTTATTCTAGTTCATCACCAAAACTACATTTTACAGATGACATGTGAACACATCATGATAACGTTATAATGAACCTTCAGCCAGTCCTCATGTTCACTGAGCAGAGCCTGAAGGCATCATAGTGTAACTGAAGTGAACCTCTGTTGGTTAGCCGTTAGCGGTGCTGCTAACGTTACTAGCTCTCCTCCTGTTGGTTAGCCGTTAGCGGTGCTGCTAACGTTACTAGCTCTCCTCCTGTTGGTTAGCCGTTAGCGGTGCTGCTAACGTTACTAGCTCTCCTCCTGTTGGTTAGCCGTTAGCGGTGCTGCTAACGTTACTAGCTCTCCTCCTGTTGGTTAGCCGTTAGTGGTGCTGCTAACGTTACTAGCTCTCCTCTGATTAGTTGTTTACAATGAAACATGATCAGAGACTAGAACACATGTTCGACTGAGTATTGACAATGATTAAACTTTATTTACACTGTGATGGTTAACGGTAAACTTTATTTACACTGTGATGGTTAACGGTAAACTTTATTTACACTGTGATGGTTAACGGTAAACTTTATTTACACTGTGATGGTTAACGGTAAACTTTATTTACACTGTGATGGTTAACGGTAAACTTTATTTACACTGTGATGGTTAACGGTAAACTTTATTTACACTGTGATGGTTAACGGTAAACTTTATTTACACTGTGATGGTTAACGGTAACACTGGAGGAACATGCTGGTAAATGTGTGGCGAGTTCAGGAAACACAAAGACACGACGTGTCCTTGAGCAAGGCTCTAACTCCTCTGTGTGTTCACTGCATGGTCGGATGCAGACGAGGGCCCACAATGCACTGCACCTTCCTTTTGGCTATGTGGTTACGTAACTCCGCCTCCATTACATCTGCCTCAGCAGGAACCAGCTGTTACCTCCACAACAAGATGAGCACTATTACAAAGAGCCACCAACACCAGTCTCCTGATGGTGACCCCATGAGAATAAAGAAAAACTCCCAGAAGCCACTGCTGCGATGACGAAGCAGCACCGTGATGGTGGGAGACGCTTCCTGTGTCCTCTGACCTCGTTACATGCATTTCATTTACTATATGTACTACATCGACAGCTGCTACAGTGATACTGTGTGAACAAAGTACACATACTCAAGTACAATTTAGAAGTTTTTGTACTTCACTTGTCAATGTTACTTTATACTTCTACACTACTACATATCAGAGGGAAAAATTGTATATTTTATTCCATTGGACAGCTTAAAAGTACTATACGTATATATCTATGTGTATATCTACGTGTACCACAGAGCAGAGTACAGCAGTAAAGAGGTGGATGTACATGCAGTTCTTAAAGATGGAGGTCAAGTTCTTCAGTTTGGTCTGTTTGTGTTCATCAGCCGGATTAAACAGCTGCTGAAAGTCTGGTTCCTCTGGTTCCCAGCGGATTCTCTTCGTCTTTAACTCTTTTCTTCCACATTGAAGTGTGTGACGTGAGAGGAGCAGCGAGTCCTGAGCTGCTGATCTCCACCAGACTGGAACCACATGGTGTTGGACTACGATATTAACATATTAACAGGAAGTCACTTCTACAGCCGAGTCTGCGGGAGACGAACTGTGACGACGCGCGACACAGAGACCTGGACCGGCGGATCAGACCCTGTTCACACCTGCTCCAATGTGGGCGATCCCGTCGCTATAAGAATGCCGAATGAGAATAAACACCTCCATCATTTCCGTTTTTGTAAAACACCAAATGAGTCGAGAGGCGCCAAAGCACTTCCTGTGTCTCAGTCTGCGGGAAATAAAAAAAGAAAGAAGAAGAAATCCAAAACCACTAAAGACTGAGTCTGTTCCAGACAAAACCAATCGCACAAGATGTTTGACGGACTCGTACTGTAGACGATCCATTTGAACAGATACAGATCCCTTTGAGTGATTAAACCAGCTGGTCTACACCGGTCCAGAATATTATGTTTTCAAACGTCCCAAAAATCATTTCAACGCTCTGAAGTCAGAAAACATCTCCTTCAAACTACTGGACTTATTCTAGCTCATCACCAAAACTACATTTTACAGATGACATGTGAACACATCATGATAACGTTATAATGAACCTTCAGCCAGTCCTCATGTTCACTGAGCAGAGCCTGAAGGCATCATAGTGTAACTGAAGTGAACCTCCGCTGGTTAGCCGTTAGCGGTGCTGCTAACGTTACTAGCTCTCCTCCTGTTGGTTAGCCGTTAGCGTTGCTGCTAACGTTACTAGCTCTCCTCCTGTTGGTTAGCCGTTAGCGGTGCTGCTAACGTTACTAGCTCTCCTCCTGTTGGTTAGCCGTTAGCGGTGCTGCTAACGCTACTAGCTCTCCTCCTGTTGGTTGTTTACATTGAAACATGATCAGAGACTAGAAACACATGTTCTACTGAGTATTGACAATGATTAAACTTTATTTACACTGTGGTGGTGAACAGTAAACGGTGCCAGTAATATTTAACTTGTGTATTTGTCTCTTGATGACGGGACAATAAGCAGCTCTGTAACGCGAGCAGAAACGCTGCCATCGGCTTATTTAATCCTCTACTCAAACATTTACTCTCTTTACCGTGAAACTAGTTTGACTCTGAAACCTGTTTTTCCGGCTGCCGCTTGGCGCCTGAATGCATCAACCGTGATGTTTTAGTTTGTTGAAGGCGACAAAGAGACTCAAGAGAGTCCTGGAGCGCTTTCCTTCCTTTATAAAGCTGATGTACGCCCAATGTGTCAACGCTCTCTCAGTGTTGTATACTGTATATATATATATATATATATATATATATATATATATATATATGTTGTATACTGTATATATATATATATATATATATATATATATATATATATATATATATATATATATTCCATCTTTAAAGAGGGGCTCCAGAGCCGCCACCAACATGCTGACTCTCAGGATTCATGACATAAAGCACAAAACACAAGTTTAAAGTGAAACGATTATTATAATTCCAATAAAAGAGTCACTACAGGACGTCTCATTGATTCTTTTAAGCTTGGCTTGTTCTCGTTAAAGCTCAACAAGCTGTTCCTTGTAGTATTCTCCAGAAACCAGAGGACGTAGAAACAAAATGAACAGTTTAGAATCAAGAAGACGATAAAAACTACAGTGAAACAATGATGAAGTGATGAATAATAAGAAAGAAACACCTGATCACCTCAACAACACGCTCTACTTCCTCAGAAATCATTATGATAACAATAATCGCTGCAAAGTAGTTCCTAAAAATACTGATGAATCAGCTGAAACAGAAACAGAGAAGGTTAAAGGCAACGGTGATGACTCAAGTCTTAAAAACTGTGTATATGTTAAAGTACGAGTACTACAGAGCTGTGTGTGTGTGTGTGTGTGTGTATATATACACATATATGTTAAACTACGAGTACTCCAGCTTCAAGTGTGAGTTTTCTTTGAGGAGTCAAGTGGTGCTTTTCTGCTGAGTCACCGCTTCCTCCAATAGGAACATGAACATTAAAGTTCTGTTTAAAAACATTATGAAACGTTACGAGAATCAATATTTATCTACTTTTGTTTTCAATTAGAGATCATGAATCATAAAGATGAAAAACAATCCTGGAAATCAACCATTTTTATCTAAATGGGAATAAAACTTCTGACTGAATTATGATATTAGATCTCCATTATATCTTCTAATACTAATAATACAGAAAATGTAGTTTCACAGAAATACTGATTAAAGTGTTGAAGTCAACTTCAGAAATCTACGTTCCTTAAATCAACTTTTATGAACCACTTATCAGTTATCAAATAATTGAAATTGTCATATTTCATATATTGTAAAACATCTTGTGAATAATACTTTACGTAGTCATACCTTATTATTTAGGTGGAGGCTTTAAATAAGCACAGTCCTGAACTGTGATATTTATTTATCTCCGTTATGTTTGTTTATTTTTATTTTACCGTTTAAATTGTGAAAAATAAATAAATAAAATAAAGTGAAATAAATGTACCAGCCCGACGTGACGTTTTTGACTTTCCAGGCATCACCGTGACGACGGAATAAAACAAACTATATTCAGTATTTTCTGTTTTATAGCCTGTTGTGACCCGTTGCATTCTGGGAAAGTGTGTCCTATAGTTTAGTTTCACAGCTTCTTATTTTTCATAATATAAATATATTAACCAAACTTGCCAGTGGACATGGTGTCCCTCTTTCTTTCCTTCTACAGCTGCCCCCCCCCCCAACCTCCCACCTCTCCGGCCCGCTGAGAATGTGGCAGCACCACGTTACCTCCACATTCAACTCGCACGTGCACTAATGCTGAACAAACGTGCATTGCTTTATGGAAGTTTTTGCACACGATCTCCACGATGTGGTTTCACGGCCGCATGAAGCTCTTTTAACAAATCGTATTGAAGTCAGTCACGTAAACAGAAAGCCGCCGCTTCATCCCGTTGGACACATCGAGATAATAACGACCTGAGTGACGTGCTGGAATACATGATGCCAGTCCATTAGCCGAGGCTTTTATCTCCGCAGCTCCTGTGGGCTCTAAACACGGCTCAGATCCAACACAACATCCCATAATAAACCACATTCACAAACAGAGAGTCCTGGTTTGTTCGGATAGAAACTCCTCTCATGAAGCATTAATGAAGCATTAATGAAGCATTAACCTTCTGAACCCCAGAGACGCCGGCGGGATGTGAAAGCGTGGTTTCTTTAAACAATCTCTAAAACTGAACCGTTTGTCTCAGCCAGACGCTGGCAACAAATGCATCATCGTCAGACTTTCATTTTTCCGACGGTCTATGAACACATCATGTGAACCTCAGATGAATCCCACAGTTTATCGTTAAGGACGAGCAGCACTTTGATTTGGAAGTGAAATGTTAACCAGCATCAGGTGATCTCAGCGACTACCTGCTTCTGCTCTTGACCGCCTGATGATCAGTCGTATAACCTGCTGTTGTCTTTCGAAGCGTCGGAGCCTCGTGATTCTAAATCCTCAGGTTAACTTCCTGCGTCGATGTTTCACAACCCGGGTTCGTGTCTGAACGTCTGATGAGGAGCAGCGGACTCGATTAGAAAGAAGGTTTTTACTGTCAAACGAGACAAAGACACACGGCCTGAACTTAACGGATCAATAATCTCTCCGACATCACCTGGTGTTCACTTTGTGTCCTGTGGAAGAGTTTAACGCGGGTCCAATAGCTCACTGGCTCTTCAAATTGTTCGGGTGTTATAATGATTCAGACACCGTTTCTTAATGCTTGATCTGAAAACCAAATATTTTATATTTTACAAATCATTCATTAATTGATGGGTTATTTATTGTTCACGCAGCAGACAATCAATGAGTACGTTCACCAGATGTTCTCTTGTTCGCACTCAAGACCATATTGCTGCTAAACTGGAGGACTTGTTGGACCTCGTTCATTCCTTCAAACAGCTTCTCTCAAAGACACGCGTTCATCTCCAGAACCCGTTGATCTCCAAGTCCTTGGTGATGTTCCTCCTTCTGTTCACCTCTCCTCCAGCGTTACTGACTGTTAGCTGGTTGGTTTGTGTTCAACGCACAGAGCTGCTGGTCAACAGGAGAGAGACGTAAAGATCTCTCTTGTTTTGATCATTTAGCATGAGGCTAACAACGCTAAAGGCTAGCTCAGCATCTCTATAGGTTGGCCATCATGACGTCACAGGTCTCCGTCCTCCATCAAGGTGAGAAGCGTCAGCAATCAGCTGATTCAACAAAAGTTTGTCTATTTATTGTAGATTTAGACTTCCTGGGCCAATTTACCCTTTGATAAGCCCCGCCCCCTTGGAGACCACACTGTCACTAACTGCACTCCCCGAATAAACATCATCTAGTTTTCTGAAACACAAATACATTCAGTAGACCTCCGGTAGCTAGCGTAGCATAGACATGCTAACACTAGCTAATGCAACGCTAACGTAGCTCTTCTTCCACCCGAACGAGCACCATTTAACCACGACGAGCTCCAGGTCTATGGACGATGCTACACTACAATTGGTCAGTCTGCATTTTGAGGGGCGGGACTTAGCAAAGAGTAAATTCTGACCTATCGTACTGCATTTGTTTTTTTTTTAACCATAATTTAGATTTGTTGGGTTTACCGATCGCACTTTGAAGTAAAAAATAAAATATTACCAAAATCACATTTACCGTCTCAATATTTACATAATAGACTCAATTACTATTTAAACCTACGACTTCAAATATTAATGTTGACGGCAGACAGGCTTCAAAGAGGTTTTTTTAAATGTGTAACTAAATTACAGACCAATAGAAACAACGTTTACTGCACTTTGAGTTTTTAAAAACCAACCTGACACAAAGTGAAACCGATGAGGAGGAAGGAAACCCACATTCACCAACTTCAATGAGGAGAAAAAATTAATAAAAAAAAATCACAAATGCTTAGCGGTAGCGTGAAGCTAATGTGGACAGAAGCTAACGGGCTAGAACCCTGACGTCGTGATCGATACGCGTTATTAAATAATCATCATATCTAGTGAGACGTCTGAGGTGAAGACAGACAGTTTGGTAAACACTGGAGGTCAACGTGTTTCCTTCAGCAGCATTTCTGCTTTTACATCGTTCTGAACTCGCATCAATCGATCCAACAGGGTGTCACGCTGAATTACATTCATATCCACGACTGCAACGCACCGTCTGGACCGTCGCTTTCTGCTGATCTGCCAACACAAGTCAGTCAGCGACCAGCTGACCTCCTCCAAACAACAACACAACGGTTTCAATACAAATGGATGTTTAACCCACATCAGCACTTTGAAATGCGGAGCCACTCTGTTTACACAGTGGGCGTGGGAAGAAGAGTTTTCAGTTGGCGATTAAGAAATGTTGAAGTACGAGGCGATGAATGTAAAACACCACGAGCACTAAACCAACCTGACAGCGGTGACACACACACACACACACACACACACACACACACACACACACACACACACAACGGTGATCATTTGACTAAAACCCAAATTGTTTCTGTGAAGGTTGCAAACACTCTGTATGTAAAACAAACCATTTCAATAACCAAATCTTAACCACATCCTCTTCAATCAAGCTGCTCGCTGCAGGCCGTGAAGAGACACATCCACGCCGCCATGCTGCGTAGCTGCAGTGATGTGTACATGGGGGGGGGGGGTCTTTAATCAGATTCTAGATGTAGTCTCTCTGAAGACCTGCTCACGCTGAGTTCTTTGCAAACAGCTCGGCTGTGCAGAGGTTTTCAGCATCAAGAGCTGCACATAGTGACATAGCATCAAGGGGGGGGGGGGGGGGGGGGGGGGGGCAACAACAGCACACACTGCAGCCTCCAGAAATGCGTTCACACTGACATGAACAGGACACATTGGTATTGATCAGACAGGATAGAAGAAGACAATATGGTGACATGGTGCATGCAGCTGCTGAACATGCACACCAGTGAACTCGTCTGTAAGTTAGATGAGGACTAGCACGCTGGTGAAGTCATGCATGGGGGGTTTTGGGGGCGATCATCATGAAGTTGCAGCATGTTTACAAGAAGTCATATTTGAGCATCTACTGTAAGTGAGACAGGGGTTTCTGGGGGGAGGAAGCACACCTCCATCTCCCTGTATGGCTGCACAGCGTGCACACAAACACACATCCATCCGTTAACATGCATGCGCACACAAAGCTGGTGTTTAAAAAGGTGCTTTTTTACCTGGGCTCCGGGAGGATGATCTTCTTGCTCGCCCTGGCCGCTGGAGTAGATTTGCTCTTCTCCATCGCCATCAAATAACTGACATCGGCGAGCACTGCTTCGAGGTCCGCCATCTTTCGACCCTGGGACGACCAAAAACCGATAAAACAACCAGGGATGGATGCGTGCGTGTGCGTGTGGGGGGGGGGGTATTCTAGTGAATTAGAAATAAAACAATGTCCTCCAGATTGTGAGCAACATCAAGCACCGAGCTTGAGCGGACCATCGACGGGAAAAGGTGTCGTTGTCTCCGGCTGTAGTCTCTCAAACTACCATCATTGTGACAGACGTACAATAAAGAGAGGCGGCATCAAATGAACACAAGATCACCGTCCTTGTAATCCCATGTTCTTTGGTTTAAAAAAAATGCAGGTTTGCTTGAGGGAGATAAAAAATAAAGCAAAGATACGATGAGGTCTTTACAGTGAGGAGATGTCTCTCAGAGATGGGTCGATGCACCAGGAGACAGCTGTCACAATCCTACAGGTCTCCTGGTCCCTCTTGACGGAAATATGTCCCCAAAAACACGAGTGGTTTGCCGCACGTGCAGGTCTTTTTGTTTTTTCACCACCTCCCACTTCAACATGTAAACACTGTGAGAAACGCTGAGAGAAAAAGAATCTATTCGTTTCTTTAAATGGAGCAGCTAGAGAGGCTGACTGGCTCCTGATGAAGAAGAGAAACCATGAAACCGCTAATAACCCGGGGACACGTGTGGTTCTTCTTCGTCTCTCGAATAAAAGGTTGACAGGTTGATCATCGAGGTGCTACTTCTTCGTCTTCCTTAACGTCTAATTAAAATATTATAATGTCAATCTCTCGGTCGGGTTTTTGGCAGAAATGAAACCAGCACAGGGTCAAGATGAGCCAGGAATCCATAAAAATAAAAAATAAACTCTCCTGTTGTTTATGTTTCCGTCGCTGCTTCCTGTGTAACGTCCATTAAATCCATTAAAACGAAAACACCCCGAAAAGATGTCATTAATCACCTTAAGAGGCTTAGCTAAAGCTAACGGGTGTAATCGATTAATCACGGGCTAAAATCCACTGGAGCTAACTTGTTTTAGCCTGCTCGATATTTTTGGGTTCGTCTTTGCTAGTTAGCCACCAAGCTAGCTAGCTAAAAGAAAAACTGCTAGCCAGTTAGGCTAACTACCGAATATAAGCGTGAGTAATCAGTATGTACAGCTAGTTTGGATTGTTTCACTGCAGCCGATGTATTCGTTAAAAAGCCCCGGTTGCCAGCAGCTAACAGGCTCCACTAGCTGGCGGACTTAACGGCTACTCTGGCTCGATTTCGGATTTAGTTTAATAAGCTAACGGCTGCGAGTCAGGTCGTTACTTAAGGGGAAGTCTTGCAGCGTTTTTCTGAGAGAACCCCGGGTGGGGGGGGGGAAGCGTAAAAATCAAAGAGTAAATCGCACAAGATAATCCATAGTTTGCTCGTTGAGTGGTAGGGGGGTGGTCCCTCCTAGTCTGGAGACCCAGCAGAGAGCGACTGACTGTGGGGCTGATGGTGACGCTGATGGTGGTGAAGGAGGAGGAGGAGGAGGAGGAGGAGGAGGAGGAGGAGGAGGAGGGGAGATGGAAATCGGGCTCCGGCGGCAGTTTAGCTTGTTAAAACTTTTTCCTCTTTCATATTTAAAAAAGGAAAAATACGTTACATAAGTCAAATATTTAATTTAAATATTTAATTTATTTATTTAAATATTTAAAATATTTATTTAAAATATGTATTTAAATATTTAAAATATTTATTTTAATATTTATTTAAATATTTAAAATATTTATTTAAATATTTAAAATATTTATTTAAATATTTTATATATATATATATATATATATTGTATTTAAAATATGTTAAACTAGTATTTAAATAACACGACAACACATTTTAAACCATCGCGCGTGTCATTTAAAACCGACACGACACGGAGGTCGATATCGCGGAAAAAAGAACCGAGCCACTCCTGGCTGCTTGGGCTATCCGCTCTAGAGAGCTCAAACTCCGGCTAAGAAGATGTCCGTCCGCGGCCAACCCTGGAGCGTCTCTTTCCAGCCGATACAAGCGTCCGCTCCTTTTTTCCGGTTAAGCTGTCCGTTTTACAGCTCCAATATGGGACATGTTTTAATTAAAAGTCCCTCTCGTTTGGTGTATTTTTCTGTACATATATATATATATATATATATATATATATATATATATATATATATATATATATATTTATTGCTACTGCTGGCTTTGTGGGTCCAACTTCCTCCCACTGCGGCGGGGGAGAGGCTCGTAAAACCCGGAGCAGATTCATTGTTGGCTGGAGCTGGACTTTCAGGCGTTGAGAGAGAGAAAATGGCTTTTTTATATCTATTTTTAAACACGTTAAAAATCTCTTTGAATCGGAAATGAAAGAAAACATGTATATCTATTTATAACCACAGTTTCACAGCTAGGGAGTTCCCCTTTCTTACACATTTAGAGCATTTTGTGATGATTTATGACCTTTACGGTGACATGACATTTCACAACACACATATTTACTGTTTGTTTTGATGAAATCCTCACTGCAGCACATGGTCTCTTCTTTATGTCAGTGTTTTTTCCACATTTAATCTGAATGTGCATGAATCCCCTGATAATTATTGTCACATCAGCGTATTCATTTCCTCATGAGAGCGTGTTGGTGTGGAGACATAGTGCCGTGTCCTGGTGGGTAGAGGAACTGCTCTTCATGAGGAGGTCAGGCCTGTCGTCTAACACAGGCCTTCACACCGTGGGACACGTGTGGATCAGGAGCATTATTTATCACAGACAGCTGCTTTCTACCCGGATAAAGCAGAAACAAGCATCGCTGATGAAGTCTTGTCTTTGTTTTTAGGAGCCACAGTGAAATAGTTTGGTAACCTTTGACCTAAAAGATACAAACTGTGTTTTGTTGTTGTTTGTTTTGCAAATAACAGAACATAGATATTATAAGCTTGTAAATGTGTTAAATTAAATAAATGATATGTTCTTTAACTGCAGCTGCAACAAATGTTTATTTGATTTCATCTATTTATGCATTTATTTTAGGCTCATTTATTCATTTGGAACAAATTGCCAAAAAAACAAATCCAAGATTTGTTTTAAATCAAATGTATTCGTCAGTTTGCTTTTCTTGTTTTTGTCATGTATTTGTTGTGTTGCCTGTGTAATCTATAGGAAGCTTGTTTTAAACCACCTGTTTTTTAAACATGTCTTGTTTTGTTCAACCAACAGAACCAAAAACGATTACATTCACAATAATATAAAAGAGAGAATCCAACAGATCTTCTCATTTGACAACCAGATTTTTGCCATTTTGTCTTGATCATTTTAATTATTTGAATCATTATTTGTTATTTTTTTGTGTTACTTGAAATTATTTTACTGCGCAGTAATATTATAAACTATTACATTTTAAATGTTTTCTAGAGCACCTGTTGAGTAGAAGTGGTAAATCAGGACAACGCGGTCAGTAGGGTTTAAGAAAGACAGTTTATTCAGCAGCAGGGGTCAGAGGTGAAGGGTCACATGGGAGAGAGGGGAGGGGTTTATTGGGGGGGGGGTCGTTACTGCTGAATACGGCGGATGGATTGGATCTGAGGGGTCTGGCAGTGGGAGCCAAACTCCCTGAAGTGTTTGAAATCCCCACAGTGACGATCACACTCCATGATATACTGGTATCCACGATAGCCAGGGTACTGGTAGCACACGAAGCTGTGGGGAGGAAGAGGAGGAGGAGGAGGAGGAAGAACAGGAAGTTAGGATGACATGTTGCAACAGATTGTTGTCGTGAAAGCAGGATATTCATTTCTTCAAACATGCTGGTGGGAGAAAGGTGAAGGACATGTATAAAAGGTGTGTCTTATACTGATAGTAATATCATATCTTCTTTCATTGCTTCTGCATGCTTTGTAAAAGGTAAATATTCAGCTTTTATGTTGATTTATAACATCTGTTCAGGGACTACAGATGAAAGAAAGTTTCCAGGAATGTTTTTATTAATGTGGACTGTCCCTGACCAGATAAAGCAGTAAAATACCAGCAGATAACACTTACGCTCCAGACTGGATCTTTAGAGAGCCCACTTCATTGTTGCACCAGCCCATGGCCTGGAGGGAGGGATAGTCGTCACTGAGCTCGCCCTTACGGCCCAGGAAGTTCTCACGCTCGAAGATGGTCATACGACACTCTCTGTGGTTCTGCAGGGAAAAACACACATGGAACAAACTCAGGAGTGGTCTTTTTAATCCTAAAAGAAAATAATAATATATAACATGAAAGATATATAATATAAAATGAAATGTACTTAGGAACCAGCGGGTTCTTTATTCATCCATCAAACCTGCAAACACAGTTTCCTGAAGCTAGAAAGGACCCAGACTTACAGCACAGGCGATGGGTCTGAAGGAGGTCATCCTCTCGATGTGGTAGGCGTTGCTGCCTCCGAAGGCGTCACACTGGGGGTACTCTCCTCTCTCCAGGACGAACTGCTGCCCCTGGTAGGAGGCGTGCTCGTAACCCACCCAGCTGTCACACAAAAACACCACAAATCTCTTTCACAAACTCCTCTTATCTGCAGGACATTCTTAGGATGCGCTGGAGCAGTTCACTCACGCTCCGCTCTCCACCCTCAGGGAGCGCACGGTCTCAAAGCCCAACTCCATCACGTTGCAGCACTCGGAGGTGAACTCATGGCGACGGCCCTGGAAGCACTCCTCGTCGAAGACAATGATCTGGAGGAGGAAAGAAAAGCAGATTCAAAAATAAAGCAGCTGATTCACAATAACTACATATAGACACTAAAAAACACTGTTTGGTGTCAGAAATCATTCGTTTAAAGGCGTAACATTGAGGTAGTTTTTCAGATTTAGATAGTCTTTTTTATTTAGCTTTATTTAACCAGATAAATCAATTTTGAGATTCAAAACAAGATGAAAAATCTCAAACAAACTCTTAAAAATGACGTAAACTAGTAAATAGTAAGTCATTTCTCTCCAGAGAGGTTAAAATATGAAACTTGTGTTTTTCCATAAATGCAGACTCACCTTCCAGTGGCCGGAGAACTTGGTGCAATGGTGAGTCATCTTGTCTGGAAAGAAGAAGAAAAAGCACAGACGGATGAGACTCTGAGAGCTAAAAGTAAAAGTTCAGACATTTTAAATTGACCAGCACGACAGGAGAGAAACGTAGTGTGTTTCTATGCAGACGACACGTTCACTGACCTATGAGACAGTGTGTGTGTTTAGAAAAGCTTCATCAAGAATGAATAAAATCTATATTAAGTTCTTCATCTTTTTTTATCATGTCCCCCCCGCTGCTGCTGCTGCTGCTGCAGAGAGCCTCCACCGGCCTTTGGGCCCCTGTGTTTTTGGGGGGGATTTGTGTGTGTGTGTGTGTGTGTGTGTGTGTGGCTGAGGGACGGTGAGGGGACTCACCTCGCTTTGGTGTCCCTTGGGTTGTCCTGCTGTGTGAGTGAGAGGAGCCACGCGCCCCCACCCTTTTAAAGCCTCCTCTGGCAGGGGGCCACGCCGAAAGCCCCGGCTCAGCAGCGGGGGAGGAGCCACTCTTCTTTTCTGTTTTTTGTGCCCCCCCCCCGACAAAAGCGTAGTTAATCTGTGGACGGGGCAGAAGTGCAGACGCCACATTATCACATTGTAACAGAGACACCGAAATATGAGACAAACGAGAAAATACGAAGGACACGACGGGAAGATGCAGCTATCACTGAATCAAATATTATATTTATCAAAAACGTATTTATTCTGTTGAATATTCAACTTTCTTCCATTAAAAGACCTAAAATAATGAATAAAAAAGCCTTTGTGATGAATCAAAATATATTTAGTTTATGATCAAATGTGACAAATAAAGAAAAACATCTTCACATGTTTGGAAACATTATGAATAACAATTAAAGATCATTAGATTATCAAAACATTACTTTTCTAAGTTGGGAGAAGTACTCAGAACTTTTACTGAAGTAAAGGTAATACAGCAATACTCTGAAATAAGTAAAGTAAAGTTTTCTGCATTCTAAATTCGACTATAAATTTGACTATTTGACTTATCTTATCTCTTATCTTCAGTAAAAGTACAAAAGTATTATCCTGATAATATACTGAATGAACCAGAAGGACTCATGTCACAATGACATATATTCATTCTATCATTTCATGTATTTCTTTTGTGTGTCAAACATTTCGCTCGTCACGAACTCTCTCATTTACAAAGCATGTAGAAAAAACAACAACAACAAACAGAAATAAAGTAAACAAAACAAAGCCATTAAATAGCGACAGATTACCTCGGCTTTTAAGAAATGTAATATATATAATATTATTGTATTTGAAGTAGATATTGTACTTTTACTGTACTACATCTCAGAGGTACATGTTGTACTCCCCACTGTACTACATCTCAGAGGTAATGTTGTACTCTCTACTGTACTACATCTCAGAGGTAATGTTGTACTCTCTACTGTACTACATCTCAGAGGTAATGTTGTACTCTCCACTGTACTACATGTCATTGATTGGGATTGTGTGTGGATCACAGTGAGTGGAGCTCAGCTGCACGGTGTAGTGATCCGCCTCATTAGCTGACGGGATGGTTAGATGGTAGCGAGGTCATGAGGTCAGAAAACATCGACATGTTTCTTCCCGTTGAGGAGCAGAAATGTTCACCGGGGCTTTTGTGTCGGTGCAAGGGTCACGGGGTCAATCGGTTCCAAAGCCAATAGACGTCTTCTTCTTGAGTTTAGTCATTATACCGACATAATACCTTACATTTAAAAAATATGAACAGCCGCCGCTTAAAATAGTCCCTCAAAAATGCACTATTTGCTGCTGTTCAAAAATAGCAGCAGCTGTTTCAACAAATAAAAAATGAAACCATATCTCGTGTTTTTAAAGCTTCACGTCTTCAGTAGGAACCAGTGGGTTTGCAGCTGAGAGCCAGTAACTCACTATTGAGACTTTTCATGGGATTTATAGATAATAACAGAAATGTAGCATCGCCATCCTTCATCAGAAGAGATTTCTGAGGTAAAGTATTACGCACCTATCCAGCCACTGCAGTCTGTGCAGAGTTGTTGTTGATACTAAAGTATTGCGGTTTGATCTCCAGCCAGCACAGAATCCAACAGGAACCACAGATCACACAGCGGGATCAGTTCACACCTAATCTGCACATATCAAACACGTTTTCATCCAAACTGCTTCCAGAGTGGAAATAATCACAGCAGAGGTGACGTAATCCAGACGTAATCCAAGAATTACCATCACCACCAACAACCTCTGAACACCAACCATCCTCGTCACACAGCGGTGCTGGAATTATGGAATGATGATGGTTTATACTTATTCAATTCAATGAATTCAATAAATTCAGTGTATCAATATATATTTATGGATGTAGATTGAAAGAAAAGACTTCCTCTTACAAATGATAAATTCAGTTATTTTGCAATAAAACTTGCTTCTGCAGTCTTCTAATGGTCTGGTGTGATCATTAGCTTCTGGTGGCTAACGTAAGCTAATGCTATCAAACTTTACATAGACGTTAATGTGTTTGTAGACTGCGGGACTTTGGTTGTTACGCTGCATTCCATTTAAAGTCGGAATTTCTGAGTTCCCGGTCGGACATTTCATCTGGAAGTTGGATTTCAGACTCTGAAATTCTGAAGAACCCCACGAATCACGACCCCAAAATCCAAGATGGCTGCCCAGTAAAAGAACTGTAGTACTATGCTCTTCATTAGCACTTCTGTCTTACTTGTGCCTTTATTAAGTCAGTACAATACAATACTGTCCAACTCTTATCTGTTAACATGTTGCTACACTGTTTACATGCACAAAATAATGTGTCGTTGTCAACTGGTAATGCTAATAGTGGCTAAGCTAGCTGTTCCTGTTTTTGGACTGTATGGCTCTAGTTGTGCTACAGTTACACTACAATGTAGCATTTCAACATTATGTTAGCTTGTTTTAAAGGAATAGTTTAGACTTTTGTCTCATTAGCGACCGCAACTTATGAGTTAGCGATCTCCCTTGATCGTAAAGCTTTTCTTCTCCCGTCGTCAACTCTTTATTGAATTGTTTCATGTTCAATCCTGTAAAAGCAGAAACAGGAAACACTTCAGAGAGATGTCGCATGTTCCCGGTTGCCTAGCATGCTAGCGGTTAGCTATCCTCAGCTACGTTGGTTATCAACTCGCCGTTCACTGACCTGTTTTCAGGTGTGATCAGGCTCGTCACTAGGTAGCTGTTTCCTTCCTGCTTCCAGTTTTTATGCTAAGCTAGGCTAACCGCCTCCTGACTACAGCTCTACAGCCAACACACAGACATGAGATTGATATAAATCTTCTCCTCTCACCCTTTAGAGAGGAAGCAAAATGTCAATCTATGTTTCTGCCCGACCTTTTAGGTTAATTGGCCGTTGAGCAGCTAAAACTCATATAAATCACACTTCTCTCGTGTGTTCTTTTAAATGATCCATTTAACACAACAAGACACAATTTAACTGTTGTAGAAATGATAACCAGGTGTGTTTGTTGCCATTTATTTGCATTTATTTGCTTCTCGCTGTGGTTCCTAAACACCAATAAGCTTTCAGTTTCAGATGGACGGCTGATCTTAATGTCTTTGTTTCAGAGATATGTCGTGTGTTTTCCCTGTAGGTGATAGAGAGAGACGGGATTACCTCTTTGTGCCCTCTGAACCTTTTTGCATTCCTCCTCTCTACATGGCCTACCAACCCAACACATGATGATGGGCGTGGGGGGGGGGGGGGGGGGGGGGAATGCATCGGTCAGTGGTTTCCTTTGACAGCAAAACGCTTACGGCATTGGCCAGAGGGGGCCGGGCGGCGTTTTCCAGGCGATGCGATGACCCGGCTGGCTTTGGCCGACTGTGATGACGAGGGGCTTTTTCTTTTGTGCCGTGAGCCTCCACGTTTGGCCTTTGCCAGAGTATAAAAGCTTGGGTCGAGCGTTAAAAGGCACCAGCACGAGCCAGCCTCCCACACGGCACTGCAAGCTTTACGAACGCAGGTAAGGACACACGGACCGCAGACACCAGAACCAGAAGTCCAGGGCCCCCCTGTCCACCCATGACCCCCACATAAAAAACAGCAGATTTGTGTTTTAATCCTCATCCCATAAACACACCAGCCCTCTGACCACGTCAACCCCTCCGCTGTCTCCTCGTCACTTGTGTTGACGCCTTCTATTTCTGTTTCATCCCCCAACCTCTCTCACCCAGACTCTCCTGAAGCCCCTCTCGCCATGTCTCAGACCGCCAAGTCCGCCTCCAGCCAGGGCACCGACGCCAAGGACAAGGGAGCCCCCGCTCCAGCCGCCACCAGCAAGGCCACCAAGACCGGAGAGCCCGGCATGGGATCCTACAGAGTGAGTGCCACTGCTGCTTTCATTCAGAGGGACAGGTCGTCCCGTGCAGACACAGGCAGACGGCTTCGCTTCATTTGCTCTGTTTTTAAAGTAGATCAGCACTTTGTTTCTGTAGAGAGTCGTTGCCGTTTTCCTAAAGCGACACATGAATAATATTATTAAGAATAATTATTAAGAATAATATTGAATCTGAGTGAGCAGACCCTTTAACGGCAGCTTGTCTTTCAGGTTATTGCTTCATCTGGCTTGGATTAGTTTCATTTTATTTAAATGAACTAATGAAGTGGATTCAACAGAGAGTAGAAGAAGAAGTTTTCACATCATTTACTTAGTAGTAGTATAAAGTAGCAGTAAAAGTGCAGTAGCAATACCACATGTGAAAAATACTAAAAGTAAAATGACTCATTATGCAGAAAAGATAATTGAGGAGCGTTATATTATTGCAGATTGTATTACTGTTTATATATACTGTTTATATATACTGTTTATATATACTGTTTATATATACTGTTTATATATACTCTTTATATATACTCTTTATATATACTGTTTATATATACTGTTTATATATACTCTTTATATATACTGTTTATATATACTCTTTATATATACTCTTTATATATACTGTTTATATATACTCTTTATATATACTCTTTATATATACTGTTTATATATACTGTTTATATATACTCTTTATATATACTGTTTATATATACTCTTTATATATACTGTCTATATATACTCTTTATATATACTCTTTATAGATACTCTTTATATATACTCTTTATATATACTCTTTATAGATACTCTTTATATATACTCTTTATATATACTCTTTATAGATACTCTTTATATATACTCTTTATATATACTGTTTATATATAGTCTTTATATATACTGTTTATATATACTGTTTATATATACTGTTTATATATACTCTTTATATATACTGTTTATATATACTCTTTATATATACTCTTTATAGATACTCTTTATATATACTCTTTATATATACTCTTTATATATACTCTTTATATATACTCTTTATATATACTCTTTATATATACTCTTTATATATACTGTTTATATATACTCTTTATATATACTCTTTATATATACTCTTTATAGATACTGTTTATATATACTCTTTATATATACTGTTTATATATACTCTTTATATATACTGTTTATATATACTCTTTATATATACTCTTTATATATACTCTTTATATATACTGTTTATATATACTCTTTATATATACTGTTTATATATACTCTTTATATATACTCTTTATATATACTCTTTATATATACTGTTTATATATACTCTTTATATATACTGTTTATATATACTCTTTATATATACTGTCTATATGCTGTTATACAACTCAACTAGAACACAACCGGAGTATTTGATCTCTTGTTTAAGAAGCTACAGCTGTTCAATAAAACCAGTGGAGGAATGAAAGTAGAATACTTGCATCTGGAAGGTGGTGGAGTAGAAGTACAGAGTAGAACAGGAGAATACTTCTGTAAATACACTTCCCACCGATTATTCTTCCCATTGAGGGTCGAGGAAGTTGAGTTTGTGCTTGAAAGTCTGTCCATTCAGCATTTAGCTTGTCATGGAGTATGCTCTGCTGGGACATGTTCTCATGACGCCGGTGTAACGTGTGGAACCTCTTCTGTGCAGATGATGATGTTCGACCAGGAGAACTTCCAGGGCCGGATGATCGAGGTCCAGAATGAGTGTATGAACGTGTGTGACCGTGGCATGGATAGAGTGCGTAGTATCATTGTGGAGTGCGGCCCGTAAGTGGACACACACTCTGTGATTACAATCACAACATTTCCGCCGTCGTCTGTCCTCTAATTCTGCTCTCCTGTCCTCTCCAACCCCTCTGTGCCCCCCCCGTGCCCGGCGGACCCCCTTCTCCAGCTTCGTTGCCTTTGAGCAGACTAACTTCCGTGGGGAGATGTTCATCCTGGAGAAGGGAGAGTATCCTCGCTGGGACACCTGGAGCAACTCCTACCGCAGCGACTGCCTCATGTCCCTCAGGCCCGTCCGCATGGTGAGGAACACATCCTCAGCCGGTTCTGTCCATGGACGAATAATCGCTTCCAGAGAGAAGTTTGCTTTTCCAGGAATCTTTTTGAGGACATTTTAAACTCAGCTTTTGTGGCACCGACAGACCAACACTGCCCCCTTCAGATTATGAAAATATAACTCATTTACATACGATAACAGCGAACTCTTAATCTGCTCCCTGCAGGACAGCATGGAGCACAAGATCTGCCTGTACGAGCTCTGCGACTTCAAGGGCAACAAGATGGAGATCCAGGAGGATGACGTGCCCACCCTCTGGGCGCATGGCTTCTGTGACAGAGTGGGCAGCGTGAGGGTCCCAGGAGGAGCGTGAGTAGACACCAGCACCATCAATGCATTAGAGCATATATATATATATATACATATATATACACATACATCTATGTATATATATATGTATCTAAAGCGGAGGCTCTGTACTGCAGCTGCAGGCCTCCAGGGTTCCACCACAGTGTAGTTGTTCTTGAGGAGTCGGATCATCACAAGGCTTGAAGCCGACTGCCGGGTGTTTGTATTTGTCGACAAATGTGTATTTTTAGACACACGTTTTTTATGACCTCCAGAGTCTCACAGTGAAGTACACAGCTGTTCCACCACAGCCCTCCAGAAACAGCTTCACAGTTCCCTGTTATTGAATCTATAAATGTGTGGAACTAGAACCTCTTAAAAACTCATAGAACCTCCTCATTGACCACTAGAACCTCTTTATGGACTCCTAGAATGTTCTCATTGACCACTAGAACCTCTTTATGGACTCCTAGAATGTTCTCATTGACCACTAGAACCTCTTTATGGACTCCTAGAATGTTCTCATTGACCACTAGAACCTCTTTATGGACTCCTAGAATGTTCTAATTGACCACTAGAACCTCTTTATGGACTCCTAGAATGTTCTCATTGACAACTAGAACAATTTAGAGACACATAGAACCTCCTCATTGACCACTAGAACCTATTTATGGACTCCTAGAATGTTCTCATTGACCACTAGAACCTCTTTGATGAATCCTAGAATGTTCTCATTGACAACTAGAACCTCTTTATGGACTCCTAGAATGTTCTCATTGACCACGAGAACCTCTTTGATGAATCCTAGAATGTTCTCACTAACCACTAGAACCCTTAGAGGACCTCTAGTCTGCTCAGAAATCCTACAGAGAGAGCGGAATAGACTCGTCATGTGATCATTTGAAGGAATACCAACTGATAATAACTTAGCACAGATCGATAAAGCAAACAGAAAAGGCCAGACTGTTCCACATGAGGGGATTAAAGTGACACCTCACGTTCTCCGTGTCTCCCTCAGGTGGGTGGGTTACCAGTACCCCGGATACAGAGGCTACCAGTACCTGTTTGAGTGCGGTGACTACAGACACTACAACGACTTCAGTGCCTTCCAGCCTCAGGTCCAGTCCATGCGTCGCATCAGGGACATGCAGTTCCACCAGAGAGGATGCTTCACCTTCACCTCCGCCAGCAAGTGAATGGCGCCCGCTGGAACCCTGTCCGGCTCCGTGGAGGCCACGCAGCCCTCTCAGCTTTTTATTTATCCAAAAAAAAAACGCCTCCTTTCCTAAATCATCCACCACCGCCGCTCCATCCCAGAGGAAAGACAGATTGAGAGCAAATATATATATATATATATATACACGGGACAAACATTCACTGACTTTTTATGGTGCTAAAAAAATAAACCTGTTGTGAAACACCTGAAACCTCCCTGTGGCTGGATGACCTTTATTCTCTCAGACAGTGTTTGGATGATGTTCCTGCAGGATTGATGGTGTAGCTGCCTTGTTGTGACCCCAAAGTTCAAGTTTTTCATTATTTTCAGTGTTGCTGTTGCAGCTATTTTTTTACATTTTCTGTATTTATTGTGTAGGGTTACCAATAATACACAAACATCATACGGGATGTGGTCAGAATTACAGACTCAGTCAGTAAATATGGGATATCACATGTGGCCCAATTGTTTTAATTAAAGATACAGCAATATCACATATATAGTGCCAGATAATGAAATGACCCAAACAAACATTATGCATCGGGATATGCAGTCAGCAGAATTATATATAGAAGAAGATAAAATACATAAATAAATAGCCAGACCACTAGAACCTCTTTAAGGACCCCTGAAACCACCTCAATGACCACTAGAACCTCTTTAAGGACCCCTGAAACCACCTCAATGACCACTAGAACCTCTTTAAGGACCCCTCAAACCACCTCAATGACCACTAGAACCTCTTTAAGGACCCCTCAAACCACCTCAATGACCACTAGAACCTCTTTAAGGACCCCCTGAAACCACCTCAATGACCACTAGAACCTCTTTAAGGACCCCTGAAACCACCTCAATGACCACTAGAACCTCTTTAAGGACCCCTCAAACCACCTCAATGACCACTAGAACCTCTTTAAGGACCCCTCAAACCACCTCAATGACCACTAGAACCTCTTTAAGGACCCCTGAAACCACCTCAATGACCACTAGAACCTCTTTAAGGACCCCTCAAACCACCTCAATGACCACTAGAACCTCTTTAAGGACCCCTCAAACCACCTCAATGACCACTAGAACCTCTTTAAGGACCCCCTGAAACCACCTCAATGACCACTAGAACCTCTTTAAGGACCCCTGAAACCACCTCAATGACCACTAGAACCTCTTTAAGGACCCCTCAAACCACCTCAATGACCACTAGAACCTCTTTAAGGACCCCTGAAACCACCTCAATGACCACTAGAACCTCTTTAAGGACCCCTCAAACCACCTCAATGACCACTAGAACCTCTTTAAGGACCCCTGAAACCACCTCAATGACCACTAGAACCTCTTTAAGGACCCCTCAAACCACCTCAATGACCACTAGAACCTCTTTAAGGACCCCTCAAACCACCTCAATGACCACTAGAACCTCTTTAAGGACCCCTGAAACCACCTCAATGACCACTAGAACCTCTTTAAGGACCCCTGAAACCACCTCAATGACCACTAGAACCTCTTTAAGGACCCCTCAAACCACCTCAATGACCACTAGAACCTCTTTAAGGACCCCTCAAACCACCTCAATGACCACTAGAACCTCTTTAAGGACCCCTGAAACCACCTCAATGACCACTAGAACCTCTTTAAGGACCCCTGAAACCACCTCAATGACCACTAGAACCTCTTTAAGGACCCCTCAAACCACCTCAATGACCACTAGAACCTCTTTAAGGACCCCTCAAACCACCTCAATGACCACTAGAACCTCTTTAAGGACCCCTGAAACCACCTCAATGACCACTAGAACCTCTTTAAGGACCCCTGAAACCACCTCAATGACCACTAGAACCTCTTTAAGGACCCCTCAAACCACCTCAATGACCACTAGAACCTCTTTAAGGACCCCTCAAACCACCTCAATGACTACTAGAACCTCTTTAAGGACCCCTCAAACCACCTCAATGACCACTAGAACCTCTTTAAGAACCCCTGAAACCACCTCAATGACCACTAGAACCTCTTTAAGGACCCCTCAAACCACCTCAATGACCACTAGAACCTCTTTAAGAACCCCTGAAACCACCTCAATGACCACTAGAACCTCTTTATGGACCCCTAGAATCTCTTCACTGACCATAAGAATCAGTTAAAGAGCCTCCTTAGAGACCAATAGAACCTCTCAAAAGACCACTAGAACATCTTCAATGTCCACTAGAACCTCTTTGAGGACCACTAAATCTCCTAAATTAGCACTAGAACCTCTTCAACGACCACTAGAACATCTTTAGGGGCAGAACCTCCCCAATGATCACTAGAACCTCTTTAGGAACCCCCTGAAACACCTCAATGACCGTTGTTCATCTGTCCTGTGATTGGACGCTGCAGCCGATCGGACTGATGAGATGTTGTTCAACGTGTAAACAGTGAAGACGGATCACAGATTAAACTCTAGTTTATATTTGATTCGTTTTCTGATTCAACATCTGGTTTAAATAAATGTGCATTGTAGACTGAACAACAAAAGGACCACAAACAACTTTCTTCATTCAGTAGAAAGATTTGTGTTTTCATGATCTGATGTGTGAAACGGTACTGGTTTGACGGTCAGAGTGCTTTTTCTTTTCTTTTCTTTTGTTTCTTTCTTTGCTTGTTAGTTATTTTTATTTTCTTATTATTATCATTTATTTTATTTTATTTTGGGGTAAAGATTGTAAGTCTAGTGTAGTGTAAGTCTGACCCACACTCCGGAGCAGAAGGCGGCGGCATTGCACCAATAAAGAAGGATCCCAACCGCCGTAAAACCAGAAGAAGAAGAAGAAGAAGAAGAAGAAGAAGAACGCAGCGGTGGGCTTCATAACACTGAAGCCGAGAGTAAGAAGAGGCGCCATGGCTGCACTGTTAGGAGCTAGGAGAGGTGAGTACACGAGGAGACAAGTCATTCTAACAAGAGACAGTACTCATACATCAGAGACGATGCTAGCCTTAGCTAGCTTAGCATATGCTTGCTTCGTGTGGATAGACACCGGGAATACCAGAGTGTTATCAAACCTAGTTAGCTTAGCTTGCTATGTAACCAGTACATACACTAGTATATCAATATAAATATGCATAATTAAACACTAAAACATTAATGTTGGCCAGCTTTGGTTACTGTCAAAAGGAAAGAGAAGCTAAATGTTAACGGTAAACATGTTTCTCACAGTTACATGACGGGTAATGAGGATGAACCTTCACCTAGTTAGCATGAAGCTAACTAGTGAGCTCATGCTGCCTTCAAAGACACAGTAAAGTAGAACCTCAGATGTAGTACAGTAAAGAGTACAATATGTACCTCTCAGCTGTAGTACAGTAAAGAGTACAATATGTACCTCTCAGATGTAGTACAGTAAAGAGTACAATATGTACCTCTCAGATGTAGTACAGTAAAGAGTACAATATGTACCTCTCAGATGTAGTACAGTAAAGAGTACAACATGTACCTCTGAGTAGTAGTGGTGAAAGAAGTACTAAGTAGCAGAACATGGAAATACTCAGTATGTCGAAGTTGTACTTCACAGTACTTTTGTAGTTTAATTCCACCGCTGAGTAAAAGTACTAAAAGCAAAGTATTAGAGGAAGAAACACACATACGATGTAAGAGTACAACAGCAAAGTACACTCGGGACAAACAATGTAAAAGTATGCTGGTGAATATTTTTGTGTAATTATGGTCGTACATCCAGAGTGTCACTTGTTCTCCTTCAGTTAATTGTTGACACATTAACCTCTAAGTTTCCATGATGACCAAATACATTTAACACGTACAGTTTAATAAATCACTGTTGTGTGTTTCTCTGCTCTTTGTTTTGTCTTCTGTGCTGACAGCCAATCAAATGTCACCTCGTCACCTGTATCAGAAGAGTCTGTGAATCATGAGAGCAAACCATATCCTGAGTCATTAAATTCACTGATGTGTGGAAATAGTGTGTCTGGTTTTTAAATGTTACATGCTATGGCCCCACCTCCACTTACTGATTATTAATCACAATTTCTTCTTCTTCATACAAATAAATAGAAATTCCTAATAATCATAAATCCATGTCTGAATAACCCTGAAGTTATAGAAATAGGCACTTTCATATATTTAATTAATGTAAAATATTCCAGGTCTCCTTCTCAAAGGGGATCCGTGTTTCTTTCATTTCTTGCAGCGTTATTTTCATACTTTAAACCCACAGTTCATGACGGAGGAGTCGTCAGAGGATCAACACAGTTACTACATTTCTTCACAGTCCAGCCAATCGCTGCAGAGATGTTTCAGTCTGGACTGAACATTGACGACTCTCTATTGAACGCATTGTATTTGTGTTTCCCTCCCTCAGCTCTCGGCTTGTGTCTCTCTGGTCGTAGAAGTCTGTCTCAGCTGGCCGAGCTACCGGAGACTCACCAGCTCCTGAGACAGACCTGCAGAGACTTCGCCGACCGAGAACTGATCCCCATCGCTGGCAAGCTGGACAAAGAGCACGCTTACCCTGCTGAACAGGTCCACACACGCACACGCACACACGCACACACGCACACACACACACACACACAGAGCTACACACACACACACACACACACACAGAGCTACACACACAGAGCCACACACACACACACACACACACACACACACACACACACACACAGAGCTACACACACACACACACACACACACACACACACACACACACACACACACACACACACACACACACACACACACACACACACACACAGAGCTACACACACACAGAGCTACACACACACACACAGAGCTACACACACACACACAGAGCTACACACACACACACACAGAGCTACACACACACAGAGCTACACACACACACAGAGAGCTGCACACACACACACACACACACAGAGCTACACACACACAGAGCTGCACACTTTAATAGTGACTTATGAGTTGAAGTTCGATCCCATTTGTATCAGGTTTATCAGGTTTAAGATGAGAACCAATGAGATAGTTGCCCATGTTCTGACAAGAGAAGTCAAAGCTTCACGTGTTAAAGCTGCATTCTCTCTAGTGTCCACCAGGGGGCGACTCCTCTGGTTGTATAGAAGTCTATAGAAAATGACTCTACTTCTCTCTTGATTTATTCCCTCAGTAAACATTGTAAACATGAGTTTATGTCTCAATCTCTAGTTTCAAGTCTTCTTCAATACAGCATGATGTTCATTTAGTACATGATGGTCCATTTAGAGTCACACAGACCATAAAGCAGGGGATGCTTTAGGGCGGGGCTACAGTGATTGACAGGTCTCTACCAGACCATAAAGCAGGGGATGCTTTAGGGCGGGGCTACTGTGATTGACAGGTCTCTACCAGACCATAAAGCAGGGGATGCTTTAGGGCGGGGCTACTGTGATTGACAGGTCTCTAATAGACCATAAAGCAGGGGATGCTTTAGGGCGGGGCTACACGTGATTGACAGGTCTCTACCAGAGACGTACATGCCGTCTCCTCCTCAGTCCAGATATGATCACTTCCTGTTCACTGGTTGCAAAAAAACAAGTTTTTTTCAGTTTACTGGCTAATTTATGTTTCGCATGTAAACAGCCAACATCTCAATCTTTGCATCATCCATATTTACTTCATCTATTTTAATCTAACTGAACAAATATATAATCAATATGTTTATTATTATAATAGCACAATTAATAAGGGGTGTGTTTTATTCTTCAAACTGTTGTTTTTGTCAATTTTATTTAACAATATTCGGGCTTATTTACTGTGAATAAAGACATGAACCAGTCATTTTTAAGGCGGTATTTAGGTTTTTTTTCCCGTGCTGTTTATTGATGTCCAGATCCAGCAGCTGGGAGCGATGGGCGTGATGGCCATCGAGGTCCCAGAGGAGCTGGGAGGAGCTGGGATGGACTACCTGGCCTACAGCCTGGCTATGGAGGAGATCAGCAGAGGCTGTGCCAGCACGGGCGTGGTGGTGTCTGTTAACAACGTGAGTGGGTCCAGCAGAACCAGAACCTGTGAGGGGTTATTGTTATTACTAAGCTGTGGTTCTGCTCTCAGTCGCTCTACATCGGACCGATACTGAAGAACGGCACAGAAGAGCAGAAGAAGAAGTGGATCACACCGTTCACCACCGGAGAGAAAGTGGGCTGTTTCTGTCTCAGTGAGCCAGGTGAACATCACACACACACTCACTCACACACAGACACACACAGACACTCACTCACACACAGACACACACAGACACTCACTCACACACAGACACTCACTCACTCACTCACTCACACAGACACTCACACTCACACGCACGCACACACAGACACTCTCTCTCTCTCATATGATTTTTTATATATATATATATATATATATATATATATATATATATATATATATATATATATATATATATATATATATATATATATATATATATATATATATATATATATATATATATATATATATATATATATATATATATATGAGAGATCATAAAACAAATGGTCCAAATGATGAAGCTGACGTCAGAATGTGGATCTTTCCCGTGTATGCAGCACGATATCCGCCCCTGCACCTGTGTGACTTGTGATTTATGGTTTTTAATCTCCAGGTAACGGCAGCGATGCGGGCGCTGCCTCCACGGCGGCCCGTCAGGACGGAGACGAGTGGGTTCTGAACGGAACCAAAGCCTGGATCACCAACAGCTGGGACGCCTCGGCGGCCCTCGTGTTCGCCACCACGGACAAGAAGCTGAAGCACAAGGCACGACGCCGCACTGCCGCCCGCAGAGATGAGGAGTGGGTTTGTTTCTATTGACTGCTTCTTGTCTGCAGGGCATCAGTGCCTTCCTGATCCCGATGCCTCACCCGGGCCTCTCTCTGGGGAAGAAGGAGGACAAGCTGGGCATCAGAGCCTCGTCCACCGCCAACGTCATCCTGGAGGACTGCAGGATCCCGCTGGGCAACATGCTGGGGCCGCGAGGGGCCGGGTTCAAGATCGCCATGGTGCTTCTTCAGAAAGACTCGTTATATTTCACAATCAGAGCTGAACGCAACTACAACTACACGATGTCTCATGAAAGTAGCACAGAATGCAGCGCAGCTTCCTGAATATCAACATTCCGGAGTTTCAGGAAATGAAACGGTTCCTTCATTAGACAACACGTGAAGCAGCAAGTCACTTCTGACCACAAACACTCATCTGTTCGCGTAATATTTCTCGACCTCGTTGTGTTTTCTCTTCTGCTCCAGAAAGTCTTTCGAGTCCTTTCAGTGTTTGGCCGTAGACTTTATCTCCACCAGGAACTTACTAACGTCTTCACTCGGACCAACTCTTATCAACACACCCAAAGGTCTCCAGAGTAAACCTCTTGATACAACAGCATTTCATATTTCCATGCTGCAATGGCTGCAGGATATTTAAGAAAGTTGCTTTCATGGGACATTGTTGTCTGTATGTTCTATTGTAGCCTCACTGTAAGAGCTGAGGATCAACAGTAACACAGACAGCAGGCTCCAGAGATTTAACGAGGGTGAAAGTACGTTGTTCTGTGGCCTCCAGAAGATCAAACAAATCCGTTTGTTCAGCTAAAAACAAAGTACTGACTTGCTGCATGAATATAAAGTGTTTATTTTACTGTAGGTTTTTTTTGTCCCTCAGCAAACCCTGGACAGCGGGCGTATCGGCGTGGCGGCTCAGGCCCTCGGCATCGCTCAGGCTTCTCTGGATTGCGCCGCGGACTACGCTCACAAACGCACCGCGTTCGGAGCGCCGATCGGCAAACTACAGGCCATACAGGTGACTCTTTAAACTACAGGCCATACAGGTGACTCTTTAAACTACAGGCCGTACAGGTGACTCTTTAAACTACAGGCCATACAGGTGACTCTTTAAACTACGGGCCATACAGGTGACTCTTTAAACTACGGGCCATACAGGTGACTCTTTAAACTACGGGCCGTACGGGCGACTCTTTAAACTACAGGCCATACAGGTGACTCTTTAAACTACAGGCCATACAGGTGACTCTTTAAACTACAGGCCATACAGGTGACTCTTTAAACTACAGGCCATACAGGTGACTCTTTAAACTACAGGCCATACAGGTGACTCTTTAAACTACAGGCCATACAGGTGACTCTTTAAACTACAGGCCATACAGGTGACTCTTTAAACTACGGCCGTACAGGTGACTCTTTAAACTACAGGCCATACAGGTGACTCTTTAAACTACGGGCCGTACGGGCGACTCTTTAAACTACGGCCGTACAGGTGACTCTTTAAACTACAGGCCATACAGGTGACTCTTTAAACTACAGGCCATACAGGTGACTCTTTAAACTACAGGCCGTACAGGTGACTCTTTAAACTACAGGCCATACAGGTGACTCTTTAAACTACAGGCCATACAGGTGACTCTTTAAACTACAGGCCATACAGGTGACTCTTTAAACTACGGCCATACAGGTGACTCTTTAAACTACGGCCCTACAGGTGACTCTTTAAACTACAGGCCATACAGGTGACTCTTTAAACTACAGGCCATACAGGTGACTCTTTAAACTACGGGCCGTACGGGCGACTCTTTAAACTACGGCCGTACAGGTGACTCTTTAAACTACGGGCGACTCTTTAAACTACAGTATTAGGCTACTACTATGTTTAAACTACTATGTTTAAAAAGTTGTCATGGAGACACAGCGATGTTAGTTTTCCAGTCAGTTGCATTGTGGGAGTTGTAGTATTTTTGGAACTTGAGTCCGAACATCTTGACTTGTCTTTGTCGTTTCTGAGCTGAAGCTCTGACGTGTAATAGATCTCAGGCTGTAATCAAAGATGCCCGTCACAGGTTTCATCTGAAACACACAGATCGAGTTTCGTTGCTTCATAAATGACTTTTGCTGAATTGTCCAATCGCTGAAACACTAACAACGTCTTGTTCTCACGTCTTTGTAGTTCAAACTGGCCGACATGGCCGTGGCCGTAGAGAGCGCTCGTCTGCTCATCTGGAAGGCTTCACTTCTCCGAGATTCAGGGAAACCGTTCACGAAGGTACGCTCCGCTTCTCTGAAGCAGTTTTAACGAGTGAAACGTCACGTGTTTTACCGCCCTGCGTTTTTGTCTGCAGGAAGCAGCCATGGCCAAACTAGCGGCGTCTGAAACCGCCACTTTCTGCTCCCATCAGGTAACAACTACAGACCGTGAGCTCTCATCGTAACAGCCTCCAGGGAAACCTTAAGTCTCGCGTTTGTGCTTTTCAAAAGGCGATCCAGGTTCTGGGGGGGATGGGTTACGTGGCCGACATGCCGGCCGAGAGGCACTACCGCGACGCTCGCATCACGGAGATCTACGAGGGCACCAGTGAGATCCAGAGGCTGGTGATCGCCGGCCAGGTGCTGAAGGAGTACCAGCCGTAGACCACGTGGACATTTAACGCCTCTCCAGATGAAGCAGTGCATTGTGGGTTTATAGATCGAAGACGACGATGCAGAAGTTCAAGGTCTTCAACACGGAGAAGAACTACTTCAAACTTTGCAAGTGCGTCGCTGGTTTAAAGGGCCAGTTCACCTTTAATTACAAAAACATGTCGCTCGTTTCTGGGGCTGAACATCTGCGGGCTTGTTCTTGCTCCGCTCTCTCTTCTCTTCTGCCAAACGTCCACATAACATCTCCATCTGACCGTAAGTTGCTCCACGTTCAGCGTGACTCGCGCGTTCAGGCGTGTCGTTGTTTAGCAGATAAACGTCATTAATCATAAATCAAAGCCTGAGAGTCTTCATGTTTTCTTTCTGATCAAAGTAATCTGGTGATTGTGGTGCACAGGTGGATGTAGATACAATAATATAAGTTATTAATAGATAATTCTGCATACTTTTAATTTTGAGAATTTGCACATATTTGCGTAAAGGTCCCCGTCTGTCACTTTGAATCAGTACTTCAATGATGTAGTTGTACTTCTGTAAAACTGAAGAGACAAATTCAACAAGATTCAAGAGTTAAAAGGTTTATTCGTCACCAATAAAACTCCATAAATCAGATTAGAAATCCTAGAAAAAGATGCTCCTCATGGCTGCAGAGCTCGCCTGAGAGTCTTCATGTTCTTTATCATCAGTCATCCTCTGATGGTCGTCTGTCCACCTGTGTGCTGCTCACAGATCATTCTGGGTACTTTTAATGGAGACGATTTGCCAAAATGTGAATAAGAAGCTGAACAACAAAGTTGTGTCTGAGCCTTTTTAAAACGAGTTCCTGTGAGAGCTGCTCACCAGCAGAGGGCGCCGCAGAGCCTTCGGGTCTCTGTGACCTGCTTGTGATTCACAGATCAAAGCGTCTCTGAATAGATCCGCTGATTCTGTGATGGCTGTCGGTGCCAGTTTGTTCTTGAGTGTTTGACGAAAATCACACGATGTGGTCACACGTGTACATATCTTTATGTAATTTATTGTGTGCAGATGATAATAAAAACATAATTACAAGAAATCCGTTTTTTAATTTTTTTATAAAGCAATATTACAGAGTAACTCCAGTGAATCAGAGTTTATTTGTAATGAAGCACAAAGTGAGATTCGTGTTTTCTTTGGGTGTAACTCGGGTGTTCTTTTAACGTGCTCCGCAGCATCTTCTTCATCAGTTCATTGGACTTAAAAGTTATTAAATATACTCACTTTGCTCTAAAGACGTACAGCAACTCCCACACCTATCTATAGACTTACTACACCTACTGCTCTAAATATGCTTTATGGTCTGGTAGAGACCTGTCAATCACTGTAGCCCCGCCCTAAAGCATCCCCTGCTTTATGGTCTATTAGAGACCTGTCAATCACTGTAGCCCCGCCCTAAAGCATCCCTGCTTTATGGTCTATTAGAGACCTGTCAATCACAGTAGCCCCGCCCTAAAGCATCCCCTGCTTTATGGTCTGTTAGAGACCTGTCAATCAGCGTGTAGCCCCGCCCTAAAGCATCCCCTGCTTTATGGTCTGTGTGACTCTAAATGGACCATCATGTACTAAATGAACATCATGCTGTATTGAAGAAGACTTGAAACTAGAGATTGAGACATAAACTCATGTTTACAATGTTTACTGAGGGAATAAATCAAGAGAGAAGTAGTCATTTTCTATAGACTTCTATACAACCAGAGGAGTCGCCCCCTGGTGGCCACTAGAGAGACTGCAGCTCTAACACGTGAACAGGAGGTTTTAGCTTTGATTTGACTTCATGAAACATTTTAATTCATTAAGTTCAGACTTTCTAGAAGCTTTTGTTCATCTTTGTGTGAACCGCCGCTTGTCTGTCTGTGTTTCTTGTTGTTGTTCCACGTGAGCTCCTGATTGGTCCAGATTCAGGCCGAGCTTGGTGAATCTGATTGGTCGCTGGCTGCATTGTTCCATCGAGGTCGTGTGAACCAGAGTCCTGATTATTTTCTGGCTCTTTTGTTCGTCACACAAAACAAAATACGTTCAAAAAAACATAACATGAAACTCAAAATGAGCTCGTTGTGGAGGTGAGACTCAGCTTTTAATGATGAATAATGAACATATTTATGTTTCACATCACACATAACAGCCTTTAAATAACAAGCAGACACGTAGATGTTGTTTTTTGTCTTTATTAGAAAACGTATCAAAAATGACCAAGTATAAAAACACTCAAATGTAAATCAGCTCTTTGATCCCAACGTCATGCTCATTGGTCTGCAGCACACTGGACCATCTCTAGACCAGCACACTGGACCATCTCTAGACCAGCACACTGGACCATCTCTAGACCAGCACACTGGACCAGTCAGACCAGTGGGAGGAGAACACAACAAATATATTTACAATGAAGATCTGCAGCCAATCAGAGGCCGCGCGCACAAACTGAGCAAGCTGCACGATGAGAAATCTTATTTTTTTAAAGCACGCCAGTGAGACGTCACGTGCAGATTAAAACCCGTTAGCAGCTCCAATAAACAGCCACGCGCTCTGAAGGAAGCTGAGCAGAAGTTTCCAGAAAACGAAAGTCCCAAAGAATGAAAGTGTTTAAACGTAATGCTTCTTGTCGAACTCCCCGTTGGATGTGATGGTCTTGGTGGGCGCGTACTTGATCGGGGACGCGCCCCGCGCCCCCCGGGATAAGGAGCAGACCAGCAGCGTCCCGCCGAGCAGCAGCAGCGCGGTGGCGGCCCAGCCGATGTAGATCGCAGCCCCGATCTCGCGCTTCTTGGACGGCGGCACCTGCGGGTCGTGGAAGTCCACGATGATGTTGTTGGCCATCCAGCAGAGCGGCACGAGCACGAAGAGCCCGCTGACGATGTACAGGACAGCCCCCACGTTCACCACGCGCACCTTCACCGTCTCCTCCCGGATGCAGTTGGTACATTGCGCGCCGGCCACCGTCACCGCGAGCGCCACGACAGCGAGCACGGCGGAGATGACCGTGAGGGCGCGCGCCGTCTGCAGGTCCCCCGTGAGGGACAGAACCGAGTCGTGGACCTTGCACTGCATCTGGCCCGTGCTCTGCACCACGCAGGACATCCACAGGCCGTCCCAGATGGTCTGCGCCACCACGATGTTGGAGTCGATGAACGCGGTCACCTTCCACATGGGCAGCCCGCACGCGACCATCACCAGCAGGGAGCCCGCGAGGCACAGCGCGAGGCCGAGGAACTCCAGACACGCGG
>CM051707.1:1270874-1285874 GCA_028022725.1 Lycodopsis pacificus | reverse complement strand
ATCAGGTTCATCAGATTCATCAGATTCATCAGGTTCATCAGATTCATCAGATTCATCAGGTTCATCAGATTCATCAGATTCATCAGAGTCATCAGGTTCATCAGGTTCATCAGATTCATCAGGTTCATCAGGTTCATCAGATTCATCAGATTCATCAGATTCATCAGATTCATCAGGTTCATCAGATTCATCAGATTCATCAGGTTCATCAGATTCATCAGGTTCATCAGATTCATCAGATTCATCAGATTCATCAGGTTCATCAGATTCATCAGGTTCATCAGGTTCATCAGGTTCATCGTTAACGTGGAACTGTGCCCTGAACCCTGAAGAGACCTCTTCAAATGTCAGTTTAATACTAATACTACAGTGTGGTATTAGTACTTTTACTGTAACAAAGTATCTTTACAGTGTGGTACTTATACTCATAACAAAGTATCTTTACAGTGTGGTATTAGTACTTTTACTGCAACAAAGTATCTTTACAGTGTGGTATTAGTACTTTTACTGTAACAAAGTATCTTTACAGTGTAGTATTAGTACTTTTACTGTAACAAAGTATCTTTACAGTGTGGTATTAGTACTTTTACTGTAACAAAGTATCTTTACAGTGTAGTATTAGTACTTTTACTGTAACAAAGTATCTTTACAGTGTGGTATTAGTACTTTTACTGTAACAAAGTATCTTTACAGTGTGGTATTAGTACTTTTACTGTAACAAAGTATCTTTACAGTGTAGTATTAGTACTTTTACTGTAACAAAGTATCTTTACAGTGTGGTATTAGTACTTTTACTGTAACAAAGTATCTTTACAGTGTGGTATTAGTACTTTTACTGTAACAAAGTATCTTTACAGTGTGGTATTAGTACTTTTACTGTAACAAAGTATCTTTACAGTGTAGTATTAGTACTTTTACTGTAACAAAGTATCTTTACAGTGTGGTATTAGTACTTTTACTGTAACAAAGTATCTTTACAGTGTGGTATTAGTACTTTTACTGTAACAAAGTATCTTTACAGTGTAGTATTAGTGCTCCTCGTCCTCTACTTGGTCCCTCAGCTCCTTCACTGAGGACTTGTTGTGATTTCCGGAGCCATCAGCTCACTTCCTGTTTGTAACGACACCATTTCCTGTCTCTGTGGAGCACAATCACAGAGATAACAGTAAATACACGTTTGTTTCTGCTTGTTTATTTGTTCTATTCGTGATGCTGCACGTCTCTGTTTGTCCATCGGACGTGTTCTTACCTCAAACATGAAGAATCTCGTTATTCCTCTCACTGTGACTCACAGATGTTCTATCTTTACTGACAGAAAACACAGTTTGAACATTGTGCAGGAGAGATTAGAAGCATAACATGTCTATTAAAGATCGGTCCTAGAAGATATTCATAATTATACTTCAAAAAGAAAAGAAAGAGTACAAAGTTTGCACAAATCATCAGAAGTTTCATGACAAAAAGTATAGAAAAGTAAAATGTAGGAGAAGGAACACCAAATCTGTTTCACCTTCTGGACGTTTCTCTGATGTTCTTTTTCGTTGGTCGTAAATGAATATATTTGAATGAAGATGTGTCAGAAGTTTAGTGGAACTGATCTGAAACTAGAAGCTTTGATGTCAGAGGTAACAAGCACAAATAAACTGGTTTCATCTTTAACGATGTATTTTATTAACATAATGTGTTTATCTAAATGTCAAATCTTAATCTGAGAAGTACCTGAAGCTGTCACATAATGCAGTAAAAAGTACAACATCTCCCTCTCAGATGTGGAGGAGAAGTCTGAATAAATACTAGTTGTCCCCCCCCCCCCCCGTCTCCCTCCATTGTCCCTCCATTGTCCCTCCATTGTCCCTCCATTAGGGAAAAGGAGAAAACGCTCGTTCACAACAAGAAGAACTTCCTGCTGAGGCGGCCAATCAACACGCAGCACATGTGACGAGCTCTTCCTGTGTTTCTACAGCTGAGGTCAGTGTGAGAGATTTACATTCAGTCTGTGGGGAGGAAGTACTCATACACACATAATACACACATAATACACACGTAATACACACATAATACACACGTAATACACACGTAATACACACGTAATACACACGTAATACACACGTAATACACACCTAATACACACGTAATACACACGTAACACACACCTAATACACACGTAATACACACCTAATACACACCTAATACACACGTAACACACACCTAATACACACATAATACACACGTAATACACACCTAATACACACATCATACACGTAATACACACCTAATACACACGTAATACACACCTAATACACACGTAATACACACGTAATACACACCTAATACACACGTAACACACAGGTAATACACACGTAATACACACGTAATACACACGTAATACACACGTAATACACACATAATACACACCTAATACACACGTAACACACAGGTAATACACACGTAATACACACGTAATACACACGTAATACACACCTAATACACACGTAATACACACGTAACACACACCTAATACACACGTAATACACACCTAATACACACCTAATACACACGTAACACACACCTAATACACACATAATACACACGTAATACACACCTAATACACACATCATACACGTAATACACACCTAATACACACGTAATACACACCTAATACACACGTAATACACACCTAATACACACGTAACACACAGGTAATACACACGTAATACACACGTAATACACACGTAATACACACATAATACACACATAATACACACCTAATACACACGTAATACACACGTAATACACACGTAATACACACCTAATACACACGTAACACACAGGTAATACACACGTAATACACACGTAATACACACCTAATACACACGTAATACACACCTAATACACACGTAATACACACGTAATACACACCTAATACACACGTAATACACACGTAATACACACGTAATACACACGTAATACACACATAATACACACGTAATACACACGTAATACACACATAATACACACCTAATACACACGTAATACACACGTAATACACACGTAATACACACATAATACACACGTAATACACACGTAATACACACCTAATACACACGTAATACACACCTAATACACACCTAATACACACGTAACACACACCTAATACACACATAATACACACGTAATACACACCTAATACACACATCATACACGTAATACACACCTAATACACACGTAATACACACCTAATACACACGTAATACACACGTAATACACACCTAATACACACGTAACACACAGGTAATACACACGTAATACACACGTAATACACACGTAATACACACATAATACACACCTAATACACACGTAATACACACGTAACACACACCTAATACACACGTAATACACACCTAATACACACCTAATACACACGTAACACACACCTAATACACACATAATACACACGTAATACACACCTAATACACACATCATACACATAATACACACCTAATACACACGTAATACACACCTAATACACACGTAATACACACGTAATACACACCTAATACACACGTAACACACAGGTAATACACACGTAATACACACATGATACACACGTAATACACACGTAATACATACGTAATACACACGTAATACACACCTAATACATACCTAATACACACGTAATACACACGTAATACACACGTAATACACACGTAACACACAGGTAATACACACGTAATACACACGTAATACACACATAATACACACCTAATACATACCTAATACACACGTAATACACACGTAATACACACGTAACACACAGGTAATACACACGTAATACACACATGATACACACGTACCACATCTCATTATCTGACCCCCCCCCCCCCCCCCCCCCGCAGCCTGAGAGCTGCAGCAGGAAACAGAGCCATAATGGCCGCTTGCTCCGTTCTCCAGTCTCACGCTCATCATTGTTCCTCAGCTGTCAGAACACAATCTCACCAAACCTCATGTTTATATTTATATATATATTATATATATACATTCATATACAGTATATATATATATATATATACATTCATATACAGTATATATATGTATATATATACATTCATATACAGTATATATATATATATATTAGTCACTGTTATTGATCTCTGTGGTCGATCAGGTGATCACAAAGAAAGATGAGTTAACTCACTTTATTTATTATTTAATGAATGAAGATCAATAAAAGTAGAGATGTACAGTGCATGTTACTGTAGATCTGACCTCAGACCAGTAGAGTTCACACACTCACACACACACTGTTCACACACACACACACACACACACTGTTCACACACACTCACACACACTCACACACTGTTCACACACACACACACACACACACACACTGTTCACACACACACACTCACACACGCACTGTTCACACACACTCACACACACTCACACACACACACACACTGTTCACACACACACACACACACATACTGTTCACACACACACACACACACACACACACACTCACACACTGTTCTCACACACACACACACACACACACACACACTGTTCACACACACACACACATACTGTTCACACACACACACACACACACACACACACTCACACACTGTTCTCACACACACACACACACACACACACAGTGTTCACACACACACACACACTCACACACACACACACACACACACACACACACACTGTTTACACACACACACTCACACACACACACTGTTCACACACACTCACTCACACACACACACTGTTCACACACACACTGTTCACACTCGTGTGTCACACCGTTGTGTTGGTGGGGGCGTCTCACACAGAGCTGCATTGTTGGAGGATATTTTCTCTTAAAACACTGAGTTCCGAACAGGAAGTCGACATTCACATGCAAATCAATAAACGTTCATCTTAAAGCTGGAGGGAAGAACTCTTTCTTTAACTACCGACTCCCTAAATATCTAACAACCTAAAGATCGAAATATCGAAATATCGAAATATCGAAATATCGAAATATCGAATTATCTAAATATCTAACAACCTAAAGATCTAAAGATCTAAATATCGAAATATCGAAATATCTAACAACCTAAAGATCTAAAGATCTAAATATCTAAAGATCTAAATATCTAAATATCTAACAACCTAAAGATCTAAAGATCTAAATATCTAACAACCTAAATATCTAACAGGAAGCTAACATTTAAAATCATGTAGATCATGTCGTGTCAGCTGAATCAATCAATAATTAAAACCCTATAACATAACATTATTGTTCAGAAAGGGGACATTCTGCTAAATGTACTTTAAGAACTTTCACTAAAGTTTTAAATGCAGGACTTCTTCTTGTAGCAGAGTATTTGTACACTGTGGTATTACTATTTTGTACTTGTATTACTTAATATTTCATCAGTTCACTTTTAAATGATCAGTTTTGTTCTGTTTTGTTTTTTATTTCCTCTACTTTTTTGTGTTTTTGAATAATTGTTGCTTTGTATGTCAGCTGTTCAATTTTCTTTCTTTTCTTTCTTTCCGCTTCCTAATTATTAAGCTTCTTTTGTTTTTTAATAAAATAAAAAATGAATCTTCGAAATCATACTCAGCTTCGTTGGCAGTACGTTTCTTTAAGTCGCTCTCACTTTGTCTGAAATATCATCAGATTATATGAGGCAATAATTCACGTTTTTTATATTTTAAACCTGAAGTTGAATGACTGGTTCATGAGAAGTAGTGGTATTATTCATATTATGATTAATATGATCATTTTCTCCACATAACCCTGTGTTGCGTGGACCAGAGCTCTACTGCCCCCTGCTGGTGCTGCAGGTGAGCCGCAGACAGAGTCACAGAACTGAGCCTCATTGTGGTCCAGTCTGATGCGTGACAGGCAGCACGCGGTCCGGCGTCTCAACACGACGATGAGGTCACGATGATTTGGTGATTTATTATTATTATTTAAATCATCACTGCGCACGTGCCTCGCTGCTCTCTGCAGCGCTCGTGCATCGATCGTTTTGTTAGAGGGACTCCGGCCCCGCCCCTTTCCTCTCACATCATCCGACCACAGAGACCCGATGACGGCCAACAGCAGGTACAAGAGCCGCGCGCCGCGGCCAGGTAAGTCATCACCGCGTCACAGCTCTAATGCAGCATCGAGTATTGATTATTGATCAGTGAGTCATCTGCTCTTCTTCTTCTCCTGCTGGCTGCATGCACGTCTGTCCTTCTGGTCCCGGATGTCTCCTGGAATGTGTCTCACTGACTCAGAGGATGGAGAGGTAAGACACACGCGGGGGACAAAGGTGTGCGCGTGCGCGTGCGTGTGAGTGCGTGTGCGTGTGAGTGCGTGTGTGTGTGAGTGCGTGTGCGTGTGTGTGTGAGTGCGTGTGTGTGTGTGTGTGTGTGTGTGTGAGTGCGTGTGCGTGTGTGTGCGTGTGCGTGTGCGTGTGTGTGTGAGTGCGTGTGTGTGTGTGTGTGTGTGTGAGTGCGTGTGTGTGTGTGTGTGTGTGAGTGCGTGTGCGAGTGCGTGTGCGTGTGTGTGTGAGTGCGTGTGTGTGCGTGTGTGTGTGAGTGCGTGTGTGTGTGTGTGTGTGTGAGTGCGTGTGCGTGTGAGTGCGTGTGTGTGTGAGTGCGTGTGCGTGTGTGTGTGAGTGCGTGTGTGTGTGTGTGTGTGTGAGTGCGTGTGTGTGTGTGTGTGTGAGTGCGTGTGCGTGTGTGTGTGAGTGCGTGTGTGTGTGTGTGCGTGTGTGTGTGAGTGTGTGTGAGTGCGTGTGCGTGTGTGTGTGAGTGCGTGTGCGTGTGTGTGCGTGTGCGTGTGAGTGCGTGTGTGTGTGAGTGCGTGTGCGTGTGTGTGTGAGTGCGTGTGTGTGTGTGTGTGTGTGAGTGCGTGTGTGTGTGTGTGTGAGTGCGTGTGCGTGTGCGTGTGAGTGCGTGTGTGTGAGTGCGTGTGCGTGTGTGTGTGAGTGCGTGTGCGTGTGTGTGTGAGTGCGTGTGCGTGTGTGTGTGAGTGCGTGTGCGTGTGTGTGTGAGTGCGTGTGTGTGTGTGTGTGTGTGAGTGCGTGTGCGTGTGTGTGTGAGTGCGTGTGCGTGTGTGTGTGTGCGTGTGAGATCCCTTTGTTGTGGTGCACACAGCCGTCTGTATATTTAAACGTGTTTAATCAGCTTTTATTGGTTCTGGTTCATAGAATCAGAAGCTGTCCCTCCACTTCCTCGTTTCCGGTTCCTTTAGTGTGAAACATCTGCACACACATCTGTCAACAACAAGATAATTAGATTAGTCGAATAATCGATCAGACGAAACACAGAATATTTATTTCTGGTTGAGTTTCAGTCATGTTTTCAATCTGAAATCATTCCAGACTGTATTCAGCATGTGTGATAATAAACTGAACATGTTCATGTTGCATGGACAATGTGATTGATAAGTCATTTAAAAGCTCTAATAACAATAACTGAATGTATTTGACTTCACAGAATCAAGAATCTGAATCGGAGACTTTAAGCCTCGTGTCACAATAACTTCATTTCAAATGTTAATCAAAGTGTTTCAAATGTGGAATATTTACATTTGAATAAAACTACATCTTCAATATTTCACTTCATGAGAAGCTGAAACAAGATGAAGAACTTAACGATCATCACGATTAATCTGATTTTGATTATTTTCTTGATTCACAAGTTGAACACAGACTCTTTAAAATCTTTTAGAACAGAAGCGTCTTTATTCTGAGAGACAGACGCCGAACATCCCAACAGCTCAGTCAAGCTGCTGAGGCTGAGTCAGTGCGTGTGTGTGTGTGTGTGAGTGAATAAAAACAAATTTTAATTATAGTCGTTTTCTGACTCTCATAAAACGGTTAAATTTCTGTCAACAAAAGAACCAAAACACATGTGTTTATGTAGTCTATGTATCTGTACATAGACTGTGTATTACTGCATCCTGACTGTGTATTACTGCATCCTGACTGTGTATTACTGCATCCTGACTGTGTATTACTACATCCTGACTGTGTATTACTACATCCTGACTGTGTATTACTGCATCCTGACTGTGTATTACTACATCCTGACTGTGTATTACTACATCCTGACTGTGTATTACTGCATCCTGACTGTGTATTACTGCATCCTGACTGTGTATTACTAGATCCTGACTGTGTATTACTGCATCCTGACTGTGTATTACTACATCCTGACTGTGTATTACTGCATCCTGACTGTGTATTACTAGATCCTGACTGTGTATTACTGCATCCTGACTGTGTATTACTACATCCTGACTGTGTATTACTGCATCCTGACTGTGTATTACTAGATCCTGACTGTGTATTACTGCATCCTGACTGTGTATTACTAGATCCTGACTGTGTATTACTGCATCCTGACTGTGTATTACTGCATCCTGACTGTGTATTACTAGATCCTGACTGTGTATTACTGCATCCTGACTGTGTATTACTACATCCTGACTGTGTATTACTGCATCCTGACTGTGTATTACTACATCCTGACTGTGTATTACTGCATCCTGACTGTGTATTACTGCATCCTGACTGTGTATTACTACATCCTGACTGTGTATTACTGCATCCTGACTGTGTATTACTAGATCCTGACTGTGTATTACTACATCCTGACTGTGTATTACTACATCCTGACTGTGTATTACTGCATCCTGACTGTGTATTACTAGATCCTGACTGTGTATTACTGCATCCTGACTGTGTATTACTACATCCTGACTGTGTATTACTGCATCCTGACTGTGTATTACTACATCCTGACTGTGTATTACTGCATTCTGACTGTGTATTACTACATCCTGACTGTGTATTACTACATCCTGACTGTGTATTACTACATCCTGACTGTGTATTACTGCATCCTGACTGTGTATTACTGCATTCTGACTGTGTATTACTGCATTCTGACTGTGTATTACTACATCCTGACTGTGTATTACTACATCCTGACTGTGTATTACTACATCCTGACTGTGTATTACTGCATCCTGACTGTGTATTACTACATCCTGACTGTGTATTACTACATCCTGACTGTGTATTACTACATCCTGACTGTGTATTACTGCATCCTGACTGTGTATTACTACATCCTGACTGTGTATTACTGCATTCTGACTGTGTATTACTACATCCTGACTGTGTATTACTACATCCTGACTGTGTATTACTACATCCTGACTGTGTATTACTGCATCCTGACTGTGTATTACTGCATTCTGACTGTGTATTACTGCATTCTGACTGTGTATTACTACATCCTGACTGTGTATTACTACATCCTGACTGTGTATTACTACATCCTGACTGTGTATTACTACATCCTGACTGTGTATTACTACATCCTGACTGTGTATTCAATATTCAATATTGATATTACTCGGACAAATAGAAGCTCTTAATTCCTATAAGTTATCGACTCTATATTAGCATCATAGCTTAGCTTAGTTTGAAAAATGAAACCAACAGCTGTGGTTCCTCCAGCAGCGAGTCAGCGGCCACAGACCTGCAAGTTAAAATGTTAAAGCTGTATAAAAACAAAAACATTCTGAAACATGTTCATGCGTCTTCTTGTTTGTAGGAAAAAGATTACGTTGGCTTTGCGACGCTGCCCAACCAGGTGCACAGGAAGTCGGTGAAGAAGGGATTTGACTTCACCCTCATGGTGGCAGGTGAGACACGAGGTCACGTCTTCACTCGTCACTGTTGCAGCTGATCAGGTGTATTTGTGTCTACCTGCACAGGGACTGATGTTAGCTTGTAAATCTATTGAATACATCTGTTCTCTATGTGAGATGGTTCCTGACAGATACACGTAGCCAACTAAACTAAACAGAGCTTGGTACTTTGACTCAAAGAAGATCCTCCATTTTAAAGTCAAAGTTTTGAGTTCTTCTTCCGCAGCTCAAAGACATGGTCTGAGCTAACGGTAGCGTCAGACGTCTGGATCTTAAGTTATCAGAGGAACAAGCTGAGCTAACGTTAGCAGATTTCTATGTTTGAAAAAGGTTGTAAACATTTGAGATAAGGTAAAAACACAACTTAACAACATACATAACACAGGTCTAGTTGTTTTTACACATTTTAAGTTACATATTAATCCTTTAATGGAGCCCAAAGTACTTCATCTGCAGGATGTGGATGTTGTGACGCAGCTTTCACCATCACTCCTCCGCACCGGCTCCGTGTTCACACGTTTCAAAGTGTCCTGTGAAAATGATCTGGCTCTGCTACAATATGAACGTTTCATCTTGAGGAACAGGATTAATTATGAGAGCTTATCCTGATTTAATTATGTTTAAAATAATAGTTTGAAGTCCCCGGAGCTTCAAACTATCATTGTTTTAAAGTATTTTTGAGTCCATTAAGTGAAAACTGCTGGATTGTTTTATAATAAGGTGCAATGATTTGTCACATCTTTGTCTTTTTTTAAATATCTGTTAAAAACACTCTATTTTAAATGTGCTTTTACTTGATAATCAACTCTATTTTTCCTTATTCTACATCTTATCATATACTTGTTTTTATTTATTTTATTCTCACTGTTATGTTCTTTTTTGTCACGATTGTATTCTATTGTTATTTTATTTTTCTGGTTAGAAGCACTTTGTAATTATGTTTTGAAAGGTGCTATTGAAGTGAAATGTATTATTATATTATTATTATAATGTGATTTACATTTGTTCAGACCCATTTCTGGCGTATCGTGTTTTTATGAAGTCTGGAAAGCATCGATTTGATATTTGAGTAAAATTAAATGAAAGTGTCTTGATATGGGAGTTTTATTCTGAAAATCCTGATCTTGATGTGTAGGATGTGATCACTTCCTGTACCTGTGTTACAGGTGAGTCTGGTTTGGGTAAATCCACTCTGGTGAACAGTTTGTTCCTCACAGACCTGCACAAAGACAGAAAACTACTCAATGCAGAAGGTGAGTCCACATACCTGCGTTTATTCATGCAAGTACTAGTAGTGATATTAGTACTCTTACTGCAACAGAGTATTTTTACTATGAGGTATTAGTACTTTAACTTGTAAATGCGTAGATTTTTTACTGTGGGGTATTAGTACTTTTACAGAGTATGTTTACAGTGTGTTCTCAGTACTTTTACTGCTAGCAGAGTATGTTTACAGTGTGTTCTTAGTACTTTTACTGCTAGCAGAGTATGTTTACAGTGTGTTCTTAGTACTTTTACTTGAAGCAGAGTATGTTTACAGTGTGTTCTTTTACTTGTAGCAGAGTATGTTTACAGTGTGTTCTTAGTACTTTTACTGCTAGCAGAGTATGTTTACAGTGTGTTCTTAGTACTTTTACTGCTAGCAGAGTATGTTTACAGTGTGTTGTTAGTAATTTTACTTGTAGCAGATTATGTTTACAGTGTGTTCTTAGTACTTTTACTTGTAGCAGAGTATGTTTACAGTGTGTTCTTAGTAATTTTACTGCTAGCAGAGTATGTTTACAGTGTGTTCTTAGTACTTTTACTGCTAGCAGAGTATGTTTACAGTGTGTTCTTAGTAATTTTACTTGTAGCAGAGTATGTTTACAGTGTGTTCTTAGTACTTTTACTGCTAGCAGAGTATGTTTACAGTGTGTTCTTAGTAATTTTACTTGTAGCAGAGTATGTTTACAGTGTGTTCTTAGTACTTTTACTTGTAGCAGAGTATGTTTACAGTGTGTTCTTAGTACTTTTACTTGTAGCAGAGTATGTTTACAGTGTGTTCTTAGTACTTTTACTGCTAGCAGAGTATGTTTACAGTGTGTTCTTAGTAATTTTACTGCTAGCAGAGTATGTTTACAGTGTGTTCTTAGTACTTTTACTTGTAGCAGAGTATGTTTACAGTGTTCTCAGTACTTTTACTTGTAGCAGAGTATGTTTACAGTGTTCTCAGTACTTTTACTTGTAGCAGAGTATGTTTACAGTGTTCTCAGTACTTTCACTTGAAGCAGAGTATGTTTACAGTGTGTTCTTAGTACTTTTACTTGTAGCAGAGTATGTTTACAGTGTGTTCTTAGTACTTTCACTTGAAGCAGAGTATGTTTACAGTGTGTTCTTAGTACTTTTACTTGTAGCAGAGTATGTTTACAGTGTGTTCTTAGTACTTTTACTGCTAGCAGAGTATGTTTACAGTGTGTTCTTAGTACTTTTACTGCTAGCAGAGTATGTTTACAGTGTGTTCTTAGTACTTTTACTTGAAGCAGAGTATGTTTACAGTGTTCTCAGTACTTTTACTTGTAGCAGAGTATGTTTACAGTGTTCTCAGTACTTTTACTTGAAGCAGAGTATGTTTACAGTGTGTTCTTAGTACTTTTACTTGTAGCAGAGTATGTTTACAGTGTGTTCTTAGTACTTTTACTTGTAGCAGAGTATGTTTACAGTGTGTTCTTAGTACTTTTACTTGTAGCAGAGTATGTTTACAGTGTGTTCTTAGTACTTTTACTTGTAGCAGAGTATGTTTACTGTGGGTTTTAGTACTTCTACTGCAGTAAAGGCTCTGAATACTTGGTCCACAGAGCGGATCAGTCAGACGGTGGAGATCACCAAACACACCGTGGACATCGAGGAGAAGGGGGTGAAGCTGAAGCTGACCATCGTGGACACTCCGGGGTTTGGAGACGCTGTCAACAACACCGGGTGGTGAGTGTTCGCTTTGTTCACTGTCATGGTTCTTCTACTTAATATCATGTTTTACATGCTACCTTAAAGATGCTGTTATAATTAACGAGTTAACATTACTTTTCAGACCTGTGTTGCTTCCAAAAGGAGATCTTTTTATGTTTTTTGTCCTCTGTAGAAAGTCTTCATCAGCTGATGTTCATATGACACCTGGCACATAAATAACTCCCCAAACTAAAGTGCACATCACATGTAACGATACATGACGAGGTTAATATTGAATATTCATCACTAAAGGTCAAATATTCATGTAATAAACATAAATACTGAATGAGCAGGAGCCTCGCTTTGACGGAATAGTTTGACATTATCTTGGTTTTCTTGGGTATTTTATTTTTAGGCTCATCGTATGTTTTGTTTGTAAACATCTTAGTAACTAAAGCTTTCAGATAAATTAATACAAATAACTTTATCAATTAAATACCTTTCAAAATAAAGTTACAAAGAGCTTCACAATAAAAACAAATGTTAGAAATACATAAAATCCAAAACACGATATAAAACAAGATGAAATAATAAGTGGAGGAAATAAATAGTGGAGTACTTCTCTGCAATATGGAAACTCAAGTAAAGTACAAGTACCTCATGTCTGTGCAGTACTTAGTTACTTTCCTCTGTTGGTGTTGATCAAACTGCTCTCACTTTTAACAAAAAAGCGAACTTTTCCCAAAACGTAGAAGTATTCCTTTAAGTTATTGTATCTGTATCTGTATATCTTTGAGGTGAAAACACACGACTGTGTTTGTGTTCGGCAGCTGGAGGAACGTCACCGACTACATCGACCAGCAGTTTGAACACTACTTCAGAGACGAGAGCGGACTCAACAGGAAGAACATCCAGGACAACAGAGTGCACTGCTGCCTGTACTTCATCCCTCCGTTTGGACACGGGTACTAGTACACACAGTACGCAGACAAGTACATCAATGCTCATGCATGTGTGTGTGTGTGTGTGTGTGAAATGCTCAGTAACGTTGTCGTGGTCCTGCAGGCTCCGTCCCGTCGACATCGGGTTCATGAAGGCGCTGCAGGAGAAAGTGAACGTGGTTCCTCTCATCGCTAAAGCCGACTGTCTGACTCCCTCTGAGATAAAGAAGCTCAAAGAGCGGGTGAGACAAACATGACACACATGAGACATTAATAATGCATGAAATATGATAACTGTACCTGCAGTAGAGCCTTGATCCGACAGCCGTACGAGCTTTAAATCTCCAGTCTGTGGAGAGTCGAGTAAGAAAGAAAGAAAAGCCTCCGAGATATATATATATATATATATATATATATATATATATATATATATATGTATATATATAGTGCTGGTCAAGTTAACGTGTTAATTTCGCGTTAACGCATTCATTAATTAACTCCGACAATTATTTTATCGCGCGTTAACACATTTTTAAAATTTATTATGACTTTTTTTTTCTTTTTTAATTGAAAGACAAGAGACAATACATATACATAACAACAAGAGGACGAAAGGACAGTGGGATGAAAGCCAGCAAACATCCTGCAGTCAGTCATGTTAGTGCACCTGTATGCTGAAATTCACGGTAAACGCATTTAAACGCACAGATCAGAGCGAAGAACTTTGAAAGTTAGCGGAAACATTAACGTGAGACAACATCCGGTTTCTTCAGACGAACATCCGGTTTTCAGAATAAGATGCCAACAAAGTATGAATTATATTCACATTAAGTATAAAACATGCTGCCTGCATCTCGTGAACCAAATGTTATTGCCCTTTTGTTCATATAGCAGTACTTTTAAAATGAAAGTGCACAATACACTACTTTATAATTCATTATTGAACTTTGCCATAACAATGCGATTAATCGTTGCCCAGCACTAATATATATATATATATATATATATATATATACTATAATAAGTTTGTCTGTTTATTTGCACGTTGATTTAAGATACGATAAGGTAAAATTAAAAAAAATTAAAAATAAAAATAAATAAATAAATACATTCATACATAAAAAAAATTAAAAACAAAAAGAGAACGTTATTAATCCCGAAATAAATTATTGTGCCAGAGTTTGATCAAAGATTACGACAATATTTAGTGTATAAGAAGTAACACTGACACCTCTGAAGCTAAAATAGATGATAAATAATATTGCACATGATATTGTTTTTATTGTTCTCAATAATTTGAAAATGAATATAATTCAACTTGTAAAAAATAAATAAATAGCACAATCATATTTTATTCTATAATTCATTTATTTTATTTTATTCAGATTTATTAAGATGCACTTCGGGCAGTTGAAT
>CM051707.1:1243374-1260874 GCA_028022725.1 Lycodopsis pacificus | reverse complement strand
GCTAGCCGTCCTATAATGACGTCAGCATTACTGCAGCTCAGTGTTCATCTGTAGCTTTCCCGCGAGGTGCAGAGTGTGCTGTGATTGGTCAGTGGGCGAGCACGTGACTATCGTGAACCGAAACTTAACAGCCAGCAGAGGCTGATGGGTAGTGAATCACATCACGTGATGCAGCTCAGCCAATCAAAATGCATTCTGACTGAGTGAGATGCACCATGACACAAGGTGCTGAGAGGAGGAAAGACTCTGCAGAGAGGTGCGTTCAATGTTCAGGTTGTGAAAGTAGAATCCTCTGATACTCTCGTTGGGTCGCGGCTTGTCATTAAGGAATGACGTGGATCCCACAGCCAGACCAGCTGAGGACATTATATTTTCCTGAATTTAGGCTTTTGCATTCTCTAAATGCTCGACTCATGCCGAACGGTTTAATACGAAGACGTACATAGTTACGGCCATAACAATGAGCTGTGGCGCCACCATGTGGTTATAAGTGGTATTTCAGCTGCAGGACAGCAGTGAAGGCCCAGGTATGAAATGCACGGCCCGCCACTGGGTTACGCTCACTTCAACTTACATGAACGAAAAATATAAAGGAGGTGCTGCAGGAAGATGTGTTTTATTGAGTAATAACTGCGATGTGTTCTCATGTTCACACAGGAGACGGAAGGTATTTGAGTTGTGTTTCGTGACTCACAGAGTAAAGGCAGTGAATGGATGAGCTGGAAATACTTAAAGATAATTGTGGATGATGAGTCAGCTGCAGCAACACGGATGTAAGAACTTTGATAACGGCTTCAATCCAGTTATGATTAAAATAAGTGAACTTGTGTACTGTTCCAGGGCGTAATACGTCAGAAGCAGAAATATGAGCAATCGTTAGATTTGACAGCTTTATGGCTCACTGGACCAGAACCAGCTTCTAATGTTATTGGTTTTCTGTTCCTGTTGTGAGGAAGTTCTGTCGGCCAAAAGGTCCGATCCGAACACTCAAACGTTTCAGTTTCCCGCTCAATGTAAACGTGTCAGCGTTAGCTGGAGCGCTAACGTTCATCGGTGGTCTCTGGGCAGCTTATTACAGTTTTAATGGCCTGATAGTATCAGTGCAATCCTACAGCAAGCACTAAAGTACTACACTGTACAACACTGTACACAATACTATAAAATAGATCAATACATCACAAAAGAGTCTGTGATGGCAGTGCCGGAGATGAGGGAGTGTGACTGCACAGGTAGTCCTGTCAGCGGTTCGATGGAATCACCACCAGAGGTTCTTGAGCATCAACATCTGGACACAATATGATGCAGTTTGCTGCTGCAGGATTAGAGATGAGCCGCGGACAGACACAGAGGTGCACACTCACTCGCACATGCTTCTGCTGCTGGAGATGATGGTGATCAACTTACACAGGATGCAAAACAGGCGACTCCCAAAACAAACAGAACCACTAATTCTGTCCAACGGGCCGGTAGACACCGCTGGTCAGCAGGTCACACAGTGGAGAGGAACAGGAAACAGACTTCCATCAACAACAAGAGACACGGCAGGAACAAGACCTGGAGAACGGATCGAAACAAGGACAGATCAACTAATAATCTAGAAGACGATCATGAGGTAGTCCTGAGTGTTACACTTAAAACCAGCAGAATCGCTGCATTTCAAATATAAACCGTCGTTCATTCGTTTGAATTTTGTATTTTTATGCACGAAAAAGAAGCGGCAGAAAAAGGCGTGATCGTGGATTATCTCTGAAAGCTACATTTGCTTCTTTTTAAATTTGTTCCGATCCGTGAGATTTATGATCCATAGCACCCGGAGCCAGCTCACACAGAACCAGAACCAGAACCAGAACCAGAAGTGTCTTGAACGTGATCTCTGACACCTTCTCAAATAAAGCAGTGAACGAATCAGAGGAGTGCAGAAGTGAAGCAGGAGGAGAAGGCTTCACAACTGCTTCTAGAAATGAACTGTAATCTCTTCAGCGCAGCTCAGATCTCTGAGTTCCTTCAGTTGTGGAGGTACGTTGTGAGGACGAGCACATGATGAAGAGGGATAAAGCACCGAGGAGCCGAGGAAATGGCCCTAATGGCCGGAGGGAGATGGTGAGATAAAGATGGATTGTTTTACCAGCAGACGGATTGTATCAGCAGCCTCAGCGAGCCGGACAAACACTGAACTTGTGTGTTCTGGTGTTTGCTGGAGGACGTTTGTAGACGAGACGTTCTGTTGTTCTTCCTCTTCACACGGCATCAGACAAGACGCTGCAGGAACATCAGAACATCAGCCCAGCGGCTCAGTGATCAACACAGCAGGTAGCCGGGGACGCCGTCTCCACGGCGACGGTTGCCAGGTCTCCATTGGCAACCATTTTGAAAAAATTGGCAACCAATTGCTGGCCTTTGGTTGCAGCAACGTCTCTCCAGCTGTGTGTGAGAGGAGAGTCCTGTAGCAACACATCGATGTGAACAAGAGACCAGGTCTGAGTAGAACCAGACCAGGTCTGAGTAAAACCAGACCAGGTCTGAGTAGAACCAGACCAGATCTGAGTAGAACCAGACCAGGTCTGAGTAAAACCAGACCAGATCTGAGTAGAACCAGACCAGAACCAGACCAGGTCTGAGTAAAACCAGACCAGATCTGAGTAAAACCAGACCAGATCTGAGTAGAACCAGACCAGGTCTGAGTAGAACCAGACCAGGTCTGAGTAAAACCAGACCAGGTCTGAGTAGAACCAGACCAGGTCTGAGTATGTGTGTGTGTGTGTCTGTGTGTGTCTGTGTGTGTGTGTCTGTGTGTGTGTGTGTGTGTGAGGTCACTACGTGTCCTCTAGTCACTACGAGTCCTCAGGTCACTACGAGTCCTCTGGTCACTACGAGTCCTCAGGTCACTACGAGTCCTCAGGTCACTACGTGTCCTCTAGTCACTACGAGTCCTCAGGTCACTATGAGTCCTCTAGTCACTACGAGTCCTCAGGTCACTACAAGTCCTCTGGTCACTACGAGTCCTCAGGTCACTACGAGTCCTCAGGTCACTACGAGTCCTCTAGTCACTACGAGTCCTCAGGTCACTACGAGTCCTCTAGTCACTACGAGTCCTCAGGTCACTACGAGTCCTCAGGTCACTACGAGTCCTCTAGTCACTACGAGTCCTCAGGTCACTACGAGTCCTCTAGTCACTACGAGTCCTCTGGTCACTACGAGTCCTCAGGTCACTACGAGTCCTCAGGTCACTACGAGTCCTCTGGTCACTACGAGTCCTCTAGTCACTACGAGTCCTCAGGTCACTACGAGTCCTCTGGTCACTACGAGTCCTCAGGTCACTACGAGTCCTCTAGTCACTACGAGTCCTCAGGTCACTACGAGTCCTCAGGTCACTACGAGTCCTCTGGTCACTACGAGTCCTCAGGTCACTACGAGTCCTCAGGTCACTACGAGTCCTCTGGTCACTACGAGTCCTCTAGTCACTACGAGTCCTCAGGTCACTACGAGTCCTCAGGTCACTACGAGTCCTCTAGTCACTACGAGTCCTCAGGTCACTACGAGTCCTCTAGTCACTACGAGTCCTCAGAGACTTCCTGCTCACAGCGGACCGACCGCTCAGTTTGATTCAGAGCAGTGTATAGACATGTCATTATTTTATTCATGTCTTTTATTTTATTTAAGTTGTAAAAATGTAATTAATTTTCACTGTTATCCTGTTAGTTCATTCTTTGTTGTACTTTTATTCCATTGATTGTTATTTAAATGAATATGTTTCTGCCCAGTGGAATTTCCGCAGATTGCAAAATGCCAGAGCAGAAGAAGTTGGCACACTTTAAACGTTTTCCACTTCAGGAAACAGTTTGTGTTTCATAATGTGTGCAACAGGAAGCAGACGCTGATATGATGCTGATGAAGTGTTCAGTAGTATTCAGTCGTAAGTACGAGTATTAATACCACACTGTGGAAGTAATTGTGGATAAAAAAGTATTGAAACGGTGTGAAAGTGAAGCGTTCTTGACCTCCTGTGGTGGAGGTCTCCAGACGGAGCAGCAGTCTGTGGGCGGTGAGCTGAGGCCTCTCCTCAAACCCACAGTGGTGTAAGTGTTCATGCATTATGTAATTATTGATATGGAAGTATTGATCTGTGTAAGTGGATACGTGTGTGTTGGCAGGATGCAGCATCCCAGCAGAGTCGTCCTCTCACGTTAACAGTGATGTTCGGAGATATTAATGTTTCATATGAATCTGTTGCTTACATAAGAGCGTATTAAAGGACTTTAATCTTAAAGTTGAATAATTACAGCAGTTGAATCTGATCCAATAATCCAGACTTTGTATTAAACATTATTGATGTGTCATGTGTCATAAATATATATATATATATATTATATATATATTATATTATATATATAAATATATATATATAAATATATATAATATATTTATATATATATTATATTTATGTATATATATATATATATATATATATTTGTGTGTCGACACCAAACAAGAAAACAACAAATGAAGCGCTCCGCCTGCAGCCTCGAGTCGTCCGAATTGATCGAATGATTTAAAACAGTTTTATCAACATTACAAATAACACAACGTCAGAAATGAGTTGGTTCAGAGAATCTGCAGCAACGGTTCTCCGTGCTGGACTTTCTCCAACGGTTCTCCGTGCTGGACCTTCTCCAGGAATCACTTTGTCTCTTCTCGTTGTTCTGATCGTATCTGCGCTCTGACGATGTCATCGAGCTGTTGCAAGACGACAGATGTGGAGTCATGAAGCCGCTGATGTGTTGTGTGTGTTGAGCTTCTGCAGCAGTGAAAGTGAGCGTTATACAGGAATGAAACACAACAACAGCGCTGTGGTCGGCCGGGGGAAGCGCTCTGTGGTGCGGCTTCCTGTTAGCGGTCGAGTGGACGAGTCACTGAGCTTGAGCTGGCGGTGTGTGCAGACACACGAGAGGAAGCCAAGGCTTCAGCAGCGTTCCTTCTTTCCTCCTCTCAGAGATGTCGGTGGGTTCCTCTGTGAGGCGGGTTCCGTGCTGATTGTGCAGTTTGTGATGAAATGCATTTTGATTCATTTTGTTGTCCCTGACAGGGAACCGGGGCCCCGGGCTCCTCGGGGATGTACAAGCTGGAGGTGGAGCTGAAGAGAGGACGCGATCTGGCCGTCAGAGACAGAAGAGGTGCAGTCAGAACATCTCTTCTTCTGCTGCTTTGTGTCTTCATCCGTCACAACTTTGACTTGTCTTGTGTTCAGGCAGCAGCGATCCGTACGTGAAGTTCAAGCTGGCTGGTAAAGAAGTGTTCAGAAGCAAAACCATCCACAAAAACCTCAACCCGGTGTGGGACCAGAAGACCACTCTGATCATGGACTGTCTGAGTGAACCTCTGTATGTGAAGGTAAACACACACACACACACTCAAGCTTCTCCACATGCATAATCAATGAATGAAGTCCAGAGTCAGAGGTTGGTTGTGTTGCTGCTCTGCAGGTGTTTGACTACGACTTCGGCCTCCAGGACGACTTCATGGGCTCAGCGTACCTTCACCTGGACTCTCTGGAGCAGCAGCGGTGAGTCCGCCTCCTCATGGACTGACCTCTCCTCAGCTCCACCACTGCACCTGTGCATCACGTTCACCTCCAGCCACAACACAATCAATCAATAAGCCATATGTGTTAGAAATAGCAACATTGATGTGGTTGTTCTGTGTCTTTGAAGTTGTTTTGCGTTTCTTTGTCTCTTTGAAGTTGTTTTGCGTTTCTCTGTCTTCTTGAAGTTGTTTTGCGTTTCTTTGTCTCTTTAAAGTTGTTTTGCGTTTCTTTGTCTTGAAGTTGTTTTGCGTTTCTTTGTCTTTTTGACGTTGTTTTGCATTTCTTTGTCTTGAAGTTGTTTTGCGTTTCTTTGTCTCTTTGAAGTTGTTTTGCGTTTCTTTGTCTTGAAGTTGTTTTGCGTTTCTTTGTCTCTTTGAAGTTGTTTTGCGTTTCTCTGTCTTCTTGAAGTTGTTTTGCGTTTCTTTGTCTCTTTAAAGTTGTTTTGCGTTTCTTTGTCTTGAAGTTGTTTTGCGTTTCTTTGTCTTTTTGACGTTGTTTTGCATTTCTTTGTCTTGAAGTTGTTTTGCGTTTCTTTGTCTCTTTGAAGTTGTTTTGCGTTTCTTTGTCTTGAAGTTGTTTTGCGTTTCTTTGTCTTGAAGTTGTTTTGCGTTTCTTTGTCTCTTTGAAGTTGTTTTGCGTTTCTTTGTCTTGAAGTTGTTTTGCGTTTCTTTGTCTCTTTGAAGTTGTTTTGCGTTTCTCTGTCTCTTTGAAGTTGTTTTGCGTTTCTTTGTCTCTTTGAAGTTGTTTTGTGTTTCTCTGTCTCTTTGAAGTTGTTTTGCGTTTCTTTGTCTTGAAGTTGTTTTACGTTTCTTTGTCTTGAAGTTGTTTTACGTTTCTTTGTCTCTTTGAAGTTGTTTTGCGTTTCTTTGTCTTGAAGTTGTTTTGCGTTTCTTTGTCTCTTTGAAGTTGTTTTGCGTTTCTCTGTCTCTTTGAAGTTGTTTTGCGTTTCTTTGTCTTGAAGTTGTTTTGCGTTTCTTTGTCTCTTTGAAGTTGTTTTGCGTTTCTCTGTCTCTTTGAAGTTGTTTTGCGTTTCTTTGTCTTGAAGTTGTTTTGCGTTTCTTTGTCTTGAAGTTGTTTTGCGTTTCTTTGTCTCTTTGAAGTTGTTTTGCGTTTCTCTGTCTCTTTGAAGTTGTTTTGCGTTTCTTTGTCTTGAAGTTGTTTTGCGTTTCTTTGTCTTGAAGTTGTTTTACGTTTCTTTGTCTCTTTGAAGTTGTTTTGCGTTTCTTTGTCTTGAAGTTGTTTTACGTTTCTTTGTCTCTTTGAAGTCATGTGATTTCGCGTTGGACGTGTGGTTGCTGTAGCTTTAGCTAACAGAGATCGTAATGTTTACTCTCACAGTTCACGTAACAGGACAAAGACGTTGTAAACGCAGTTTGTTTGGTAAAGTCTGTTCAGAGCATGTTCATCACTGAGCGTCTTCATCACTGAGTGTCTTCATCACGGAGCGTCTTCATCACTGAGCGTCTTCATCACTGAGCGTCTTCATCACGGAGCGTCTTCATCACGGAGCGTCTTCATCACGGAGCGTCTTCATCACTGAGCGTCTTCATCACGGAGCGTCTTCATCACGGAGCGTCTTCATCCCTGAGCCTCTTCATCACTGAGCCTCTTCATCACTGAGCCTCTTCATCACGGAGCGTCTTCATCCCTGAGCCTCTTCATCACTGAGCCTCTTCATCACTGAGCCTCTTCATCACTGAACCTCTTCATCCCTGAGCCTCTTCATCACTGAGCCTCTTCATCACTGAGCCTCTTCATCACTGAACCTCTTCATCACTGAGCCTCTTCATCACTGAGCCTCTTCATCACTGAGCCTCTTCATCACTGATGAGCCTCTTCGTCACTGAGCCTCTTCATCACTGATGAGCCTCTTCATCACTGAACCTCTTCATCACTGAGCCTCTTCATCACTGAACCTCTTCATCACTGAGCCTCTTCATCACTGAGCCTCTTCATCACTGATGAGCCTCTTCGTCACTGAGCCTCTTCATCACTGATGAGCCTCTTCATCCCTGAGCCTCTTCATCACTGAGCCTCTTCATCACTGATGAGCCTCTTCATCACTGAGCCTCTTCGTCACTGAGCCTCTTCATCACTGATGAGCCTCTTCATCACTGAGCCTCTTCATCACTGAGCCTCTTCATCACTGAGCCTCTTCATCACGGAGCCTCTTCATCACGGAGCCTCTTCATCACTGAGCCTCTTCATCACTGATGAGCCTCTTCGTCACTGAGCCTCTTCATCAGTCACCGTCTCTGGATATCGATCGTTGTCTCTCATTACAAGAGAACGAGTCCTCTTCTTGATCTTTTCATGAACTCTCAGTTGTTCTGGTTTTCTAACCGTCACACGTTCTCTTGTGTACAGACCAGGAGACGTGAAGCCAAAGCTGCATTCTCTCTAGTGGCCACCAGGGGGCGACTCCTCTGGTTGTATAGAAGTCTATAGAAAATGACTCTACTTCTCTCTTGATTTATTCCCTCAGTAAACATTGTAAACATGAGTTTATGTCTCAATCTCTAGTTTCAAGTCTTCTTCAATACAGCATGATGTTCATTTAGTAGATGATGGTCCATTTAGAGTCACACAGACCATGAAGCAGGGGGTGCTTTAGGGCGGGGCTACTGTGATTGACAGGTCTCTACCAGAGACGTACACGGCGTCTCTCCGTCTCCTCCTCAGTCCAGATATGGTCACTTCCTGTTCACTGGTTGAGAAAAAAACAAGAAGGATGACAACCAAACAACAAAAGAGGCACAACATGAGAAAACCTCCAGCTTCCATGTTTGTCCTGCTGGTCAAAATCAAGAGATCATGTTTTTCATGCAGTATTCCCCCCCCCCCCCCCCACGTGTGCTGTAGGACGATACCTGTAACTCTGGAGCTGAAGGACCCTCAGCACCTGGATCAGGACCTGGGCTCCCTGGATCTGGCCGTCACCCTGACACCTAAAGACAGTCCTCTGGAGGAGCGGCGAGACTCCACGGTACGAATATCTTCATGAAATACTGCGAACAAAAACGGATCTATTGAAGGAGAGTGGGGTATTACGGTTACAAGTTATTGATGAGTGCAGCTCGATTTGATGGCAACTGATGATAATTCATCAGTGTTTCGTTGATTAATCCTGAAGCCCTGAGAGGAAGTGAAAAAAAGTCTCATTTCTGAATCTGATATGAACAGTTTTCTCTGCTGTTTGTTGAAGATCAGCCGGCAGACAAAGGTTCTACGAGAGCCTTTTTATTTTCAAAGGGTTTGTTTGTTCAAGAATTCTTTTCCTCGTCGTTAGAACCCAGAGGTGCGCTTCAGCCTCTAGTGGCCAACACGAGCATTGCAGCAGTAAATCTCTGAACTGAAACGTTAGCTGTGAGTCGTGATGATGAGCGTCTGTGTTTCCTGCAGCAGAGAACGGTTCCTATCGCTGGAGGCCGTATGTCAATAAAGTGAGTGTAGATTGAACCTTAACCTCCTCCCTTACCTCCTCCCTTACCTCCTCCCTTACCTCCTCCCTTACCTCCTCGTTTACCTCCTCCCTTACCTCCTCGTTTACCTCCTCCCTTACCTCTTCGTTTACCTCCTCCCTTACCTCCTCCCTTACCTCCTCCCTTACCTCCTCCCTTACCTCCTCCCTTACCTCCTCGTTTACCTCCTCCCTTACCTCCTCGTTTACCTCCTCCCTTACCTCCTCGTTTACCTCCTCCCTTACCTCCTCGTTTACCTCCTCGTTTACCTCCTCCCTTACCTCTTCGTTTACCTCCTCCCTTACCTCCTCGTTTACCTCCTCCCTTACCTCCTCCCTTACCTCCTTGTTTACCTCCTCCCTTACCTCCTCGTTTACCTCCTCCCTTACCTCTTCGTTTACCTCCTCCCTTACCTCCTTGTTTACCTCCTCGTTTACCTCCTCCCTTACCTCTTCATTTATCTCCTCCCTTACCTCCTCGTTTATCTCCTCCCTTACCTCCTCGTTTACCTCCTCCCTTACCTCTTTCCTTACCTCCTTGTTTTCCTCCTCCCTTACCTCCTCCCTCACCTCCTCCCTCACCTCCCCCCTTACCTCCTCCCTTACCTCCTCCCTTACCTCCTCCCTCACCTCCTCCCTCACCTCCTCCCTTACCTCCTCCCTTACCTCCTCGTTTATCTCCTCCCTTGCCTCCTTGTTTACCTCCTCGTTTACCTCCTCCCTTACCTCCTCCCTTACCTCTTCATTTATCTCCTCCCTTACCTCCTCGTTTATCTCCTCCCTTACCTCCTCTTTTACCTCCTCCCTTACCTCTTTCCTTACCTCCTTGTTTTCCTCCTCCCTTACCTCCTCCCTCACCTCCTCCCTCACCTCCCCCCTTACCTCCTCCCTTACCTCCTCCCTCACCTCCTCCCTCACCTCCTCCCCTACCTCCTCCCATACCTCCTCGTCCAGCGAGGAGCTTCTTCCCCGTCAGAGAGCCGATCAGCTTATCGCCATCTAGTGGACAGAGTCTGAACAATAATTCGACGGCATATTTTGTCCTTTGAAGGTTAATAAATGAATAAATGGCAGACCCGTTAGGACGGTAATATTCACAGACAATAACTCAAGTCTATGAGATCAATGTGGTACATTTACAAGAAAAACACTTGAATATTCTCTCAGATTATTAAATCATAAATTTATGAGACAAAACTCTAAAATATAGTGAAAAATAACCACAAAGTAACAGGAATAAACATAGTAAGAGAAGAAGATGTAAAACGATATGAATATATGATTTTAAGTTGTAGAAGCTGAACAGTGTTTGAAACAAAGCGGCTCGAAGGTGCAAATGTTCACAGTGTGAAGTATAAGGAATACGTGCAATTTGCAAAGATAATAACTCAAAAATGTTGTGTTATTGTGACGCATTGAGTCTAATGTGGAACATGTTATGGTTAGAGGAGAGCTCTGCTGCCCCCAGGTGGCCAACATGTTTCTTTAGTAATGCAGCTTTAAGTGAAGTATCATCAGGCCGAGTGTCGGTCTGTGCTGCAGCTCCAGTCGGAGAGGAAGAGATGAACAGCAATGAGAGGAGACGAGTGAAGATTTGTGGGGAAATCAACACAAAAACAAAAACAGAAGACGGAGCGCTCCGATAGGTCAAAGGCCACAATACTGAATATTCAGCACATTCTTCACAGAGTCACATCCCTGATGCTTTATTCATGGGTTCACGCCTCCTCCTCCCTCGCTTGCTGTAGCTCCTTGTAGTGAGCGGTGACTCTATAGCGCCCCCTAGTGGCTCATAGCAGGTGTTTAAAATCACGAGTCTTCTTCCAGCCTGCAGGACTCAGTTGAAATAATGTATTTTAATGTATATTCAGACAATGCTGCTCAGGAGGTCCTGGAAACGATCCACTAAGGTAAATCTTCATCATCATCATCATCATCATCATCATCATCATCATCATCATCGTCGTCACAGCTCTCCATGTTCTGACATCTTCACTCTGATCGCCTGTTTTGTTTTGTTTTGTTATTTTAATATCAAGGCTTCATTTGACTGTTTATTTTGTATATGTTTGTGTTTAAGTTTTGTTCATGCCGTTTTTTACAATAGGCGTCAAACATGTTGTGTATCGTGCTCCTTAAATCACTATGTTTACATGCACAAAATATTCTGCTTCTTTGAGCTTCTTCCAAAAAAGACAATTCTGAAAGTTTTTAAATATTGTTGCCGTTTCGTCTGAATTCACTGTATACGTGTCCAAAGAATGCTCCCAAGAACATCCCACATGTCTTCATAAGGAAACGTCCCATTCACAATATTTTGGAATATCCAAATGGAATATGATGTTTCCATGACCTGTATCATGTTATTCATATATTCAAAATATTGTCGTATTCGAATACTATTGAAATACTGTTTAACATCCTGGATACTGTGACGTAATCAGGCTAACATCATGCTATCAGGCTAACTTCATGTTATCAGGCTCACGTTATCAGGCTAACATCATGTTATCAGGCTAATATCATGTTATCAGGCTAACGTAATCAGGCTAACATCATGTTATCAGGCTAACGTTATCAGGCTAACATCATGTTATCAGGCTAACATCATGTTATCAGGCTAACGTAATTAGGCTAACATCATGTTATCAGGCTAACGTAATCAGGCTAACATCATGTTATCAGGCTAACATGTTATCAGGCTAACGTTATCAGGCTAACATCATGTTATCAGGCTAACGTAATCAGGCTAACATCATGTTATCAGATTAACCACCTTTGAAGAAATTAAATTTAGCTTCATCATTCAAATCAATCAGGGTCCTGCATGTTGTGCTTCTTCTTCCTAATATGTGATGAATAAAGCTCTGTGCGTGTGTGTGTGTGTGTGTGTGTGTGTGTGTGTGTGTGTGTGTGTGTGTGTGTGTGTGTGTGTGTGTGTGTGTGTGTGTGTGTGTGTGTGTGTGTGAACCAGCAGCAGCAGTCACTGCGTCTCTCAGAGCTTCATCGGAAATCGCAGCTCTGGCGAGGCATCGTGAGCATCGCGCTGATCGAGGGCCGGGACCTGATCCCCATGGACTCCAACGGTCTGAGCGACCCGTACGTCAAGTTCAGGCTGGGACCCCAGAAGTACCGGAGCAAGGTGCGCGAACACGGACCTCCGCCCAGTGTTCACTCAGGAAACTCACGTCTGGAAATGTTGTTTCTTTTTGGATATAAGAGCATGTTTCCCATGATGCATCTGTGTGTTTGTGTGCAGACGGTGCCAAAGACCCTGAGCCCTCAGTGGAGGGAGCAGTTCGACCTCCATATGTATGAGGAGACCGGGGGGGTGCTGGAGATCACCGTGTGGGACAAAGACACCGGGAGGAGAGACGACTTCATCGGATGGTCTGTTTTCTTCTCCCTGTTCATCTGCATCTATTTAAACCACCGAAAGGACTCGTAGAACACCCTAAAGATCTCTAGAACCTTTTAAATGATCCCTTCTTAGAACCTCCCCAGGTGTCACTGAACCTCCTTGGGGATCAGAGAACATCCTGAAGGATCCATAGAACCTTATTATTGAGCACTAAACTTCCCAAAGGACTCTGTGAAGCTTCTCTGTGTGTCCTGTTGCTGTGCTTGCCGTCCAGCTGCCAGTTGGACCTCTCCACTCTGTGTAAGGAGCGGACCCACCACCTGGAGCTGGCTCTGGAGGAGTCCCGGGGCCTCCTGGTGCTGCTGGTCACGCTGACCGCCTCGGCTCACGTCTCCATCGCCGACCTGTCCGTCACGCCGCTGGACGACCCGAAGGAGCGCCGGGAGATATTCCAACGCTACGTAAGCTGAAGCTCCTGAAGCTGCTGAAGCTCCTGAAGCTGCTGAAGCTCCTGAAGCTGCTGAAGCTCCTGAAGCTCCTGAAGCTCCTGAAGCTCCTGAAGCTGCTGAAGCTCCTGAAGCTCCTGAAGCTAACGGTCAGATCCCAGAGAGAACACGTCTCACAGTGAAGTACTTCCTGCTGTGTCTCCTCAGAGCACGTTGAAGTCGTTCTCCAACCTCAAAGACGTCGGCATCGTGCAGGTGAAGGTGATGAGAGCTGAAGGACTCATGGTGGCAGACATGACGGGTAATCCACAAATACACCCTGTGCTGTTCTTTATACTACTATGATATACTCTAACCTCCTGTGTGATGCCAAATACTTCTCTACTGTACTTTAGACTCCTAAACAGTACTTTATACATGCTCTACCATACTTTATACTCCTAAACAGTACTTTATACATGCTGTACAGTACTTTATACTCCTAAACAGTACTTTATACATGCTGTACTTTATACTCCTAAACAGTACTTTATACTTGCTGTACAGTACTTTATACTCCTAAACAGTACTTCATAGCTGCTATACAGTACTTTATACTTGCTGGACAGTACTTTATACATGCTGTACAGTACTTTATACTCCTAAACAGTACTTCATAGTTGCTGTACAGTACTTTATACTTGCTGGATAGTACTTTATACTTGCTGTACAGTACTTTATACTCCTAAACAGTACTTCATAGCTGCTATACAGTACTTTATACTTGCTGTACAGTACTTTATACTCCTAAACAGTACTTCATAGCTGCTGTACAGTACTTTATACTCCTAAACAGTACTTCATAACTGCTGTACAGTACTTTATACTTGCTGTCCAGTACTTTATACTCTGTTGTGCGTGTGCTGCAGGTAAAAGCGATCCGTTCTGTGTGCTGGAGCTGAATAACGACCGACTACAGACTCACACGGTCTACAAGAACCTGAATCCAGAGTGGAACAAAGTCTTCACCTTGTGAGTCCACGTTCCTCCGCTCAGTCCTCAGAAGTACTACGTGTTGCCTTCATGGTACTCTAAATACTTCTGTGTGTGTGTGTTAGTGTGTGTGTGTGTGTGTGTGTGTATGTGTGTGTGTGTGTGTTAGTGTATGTGTGTGTGTGTGTTAGTGTATGTGTGTGTGTGTGTGTGTGTGTGTGTGTGTGTGTGTGTGTGTGTTAGTGTATGTGTATGTGTGTATGTGTGTGTGTGTTAGTGTGTGCGTGTGTGTGTTAGTGTATGTGTGTGTGTGTGTGTGTGTGTGTGTGTGTGTGTTAGTGTATGTGTGTGTGTGTTAGTGTATGTGTGTGTGTGTTAGTGTGTGCGCGTGTGTGTTAGTGTATGTGTGTGTGTGTGTGTGTGTGTTAGTGTATGTGTGTGTGTGTGTGTTAGTGTATGTGTGTGTATGTGTGTGTGTGTGTGTGTTAGTGTATGTGTGTGTATGTGTGTTTGTGTGTTCAGGTTGTAGTTCAGGTGTATTTGCTCCCTCCACTGTAGTAGTACATTGATTGTGGAGAAGTACTTCATACAAACACACTTCTAAACATCCACACTGTCCCTTTAAGTGAAACAAGGATTAAAGAACATTTAACTTTCGGAAGAAATATGGAAACAAAGTTGAATGGTGTGATCTAAGTCGTGAATATCTCTTTTTATTTCATAAAATCCCAGTATGTAGTATTCACACAGATATTACTCTCTCTCTGCAGTAACGTTAAAGACATCCACTCGGTGCTGGAGGTGACGGTGTTCGATGAGGACAGAGACAGGAGCGCCGACTTCCTGGGAAAAGTGGCCATTCCCTTATTATATGTGAGTGGAAGTATAAATAATACCCTGAGAATACAAAGCTAAGGTGTATAAATACACACAAATACAGGGTTCAAATATCACCAGTAGACTGGGGGCAGATGTGAAGTTTCGTACAGTTCCCAAAAGTCTTAGTTCTGAAAGTACAAGTACACTTTAAAGTGTACAAGTACACACACTAACGTGTTTTTATTTGTGTCAGATCCGAAACGGTGAGCAGAAAAGGTACATGTTGAAAAACAAAGAGCTGACGGGACGAACCAAAGGACTCATTCACCTGGAGATCGATGTGATCTACAACACCGTGAGTACACGCAGCGGACTGAGTACACCCAAGTACTGAAGTACTAGTACCTCCATCTCAGAGGTACATGTTGTACTCTCTACTGTACTGCTTCTCAGAGGTACATGTTGTACTCTCTACTGTAACTATATTGACAGTAAGCAGCTGTAACATCTGTCGGTCACATGACCTGCGGTTTCTTCTTCAGGTGAAAGCTGCTCTGAAGTCGGTCGTTCCTGCGGAGCAGAAATACATCGAGGAAGAAGCAAAGGTCTCCAAGCAGGTCTGTTTACGTGCATTCATGTCATTTATGATACTGGTCTGACTTCCTGTAGCTCTAATCTCTGAACTCATGCAAATATTATCGTCATGATCAATGAAGCTGACCAACGACTGATTAATCAATGAGACGTTTATGAACAGTCCACAACCCAGAGATATTCACATGACGTCGTTTATGACAAAGAAAAGCTGCAAATCGTCTCATTTCAAAAGATGAAACTGAAACAATGATCAGATGATCAGATGGTCAGATGATCAGATGGTCAGATGGACTGATGATCAGATGGTCTGATGATCAGATGATCAGATGGTCTGATGGTCTGATGATCAGATGATCAGATGATCAGATGGTCAGATGGACTGATGATCAGATGGTCAGATGGTCTGATGGTCTGATGATCAGATGGTCAGATGGACTGATGGACTGATGGACTGATGGTCTGATGATCGGATGATCAGATGGTCTGATGGTCTGATGATCAGATGATCAGATGGTCAGATGGACTGATGGACTGATGGTCAGATGATCAGATGGTCAGATGGACTGTTGGACGATGGACTGATGATCAGATGATCAGATGGACTGATGGGCTGATGGTCAGATGATCAGATGGTCAGATGGACTGTTGGACGATGGACTGATGGACTGATGATCAGATGATCAGATGATCAGATGGACTGATGGTCAGATGATCAGATGGTCTGATGGACTGATGATCAGATGGTCAGATGGACTGATGATCAGATGGTCAGATGGACTGATGGACTGATGGTCAGATGATCAGATGATCAGATGGACTGATGGACTGATGGTCAGATGATCAGATGATCAGATGGTCTGATGATCAGATGATTAGATGGTCAGATGGTCAGATGGACTGATGATCAGATGGTCTGATCATCAGATGGTCTGATGATCAGATGGTCTGATCATCAGATGATCAGATGGTCTGATGATCAGATGGTCTGATCATCAGATGATCAGATGGTCTGATGATCAGATGATCAGATGGTCAGATGGTCTGATGATCAGATGGTCTGATGGTCAGATGGACTGTTGGACGATGGACTGATGGACTGATGATCAGATGATCAGATGATCAGATGGACTGATGGACTGATGATCAGATGGTCAGATGGACTGTTGGACGATGGTCTGATGGACTGATGATCAGATGATCAGATGGTCTGATGGACTGATGATCAGATGGTCAGATGGTCAGATGGACTGATGGACTGATGGACTGATGGTCAGATGATCAGATGGACTGTTGGACTGATGGTCAGATGATCAGATGATCAGATGATCAGATGGTCAGATGGACTGATGGACTGATGGTCAGATGATCAGATGATTAGATGATCAGATGGACTGATGGTCAGATGGACTGATGGACTGATGGTCAGATGATCAGATGGTCAGATGGACTGATGATCAGATGGTCAGATGGACGATGGACTGATGATCAGATGATCAGATGGACTGATGGTCAGATGATCAGATGGTCAGATGGATTGTTGGACGATGGACTGATGGTCAGATGATCAGATGATCAGATGGTCAGATGATCAGATGGACTGATGGACTGATGATCAGATGGTCAGATGATCAGATGGACTGATGGTCAGATGATCAGATGGTCTGATGGACTGATGATCAGATGGTCAGATGGTCAGATGGACTGATGATCAGATGATCAGATGATCAGATGGACTGATTGTCAGATGATCAGATGGTCAGATGGATTGTTGGACGATGGACTGATGGTCAGATGATCAGATGATCAGATGGTCAGATGATCAGATGGACTGATGGACTGATGATCAGATGGTCAGATGGTCAGATGATCAGATGGACTGATGGACTGTTGGACGATGGACTCATCGCTGCAGCTTTAGTCAGTGCGATAGACTCATCGTTCTTTAATGAATCACTAAACATTAGAAGTACATGAAGAGTACTCTGACATGTTCAGCTACATTCACGTTATCTTGCATTCTAATGTTTGATAATGTAACTGATTATGGTGATAATATATTAATAATATGAAACGTTCTGTCTCTCAGTTGCTGCAGCAGAACTTTAACCGTGTGAAGAGGTGCATCATGGTCCTGATCAGCAACGGGACGTATATCAACAGCTGCTTTGAGTGGGAGTCTGCACAGAGGAGCATCATCTCCTTTGTGGTGTGACACACACACACACACACACACATATATACATACACACACACACACATATATA
>CM051707.1:1215925-1243174 GCA_028022725.1 Lycodopsis pacificus | reverse complement strand
TATATATATATAATAATGTATGTTCTGAATGTACCGCTGCTGCTGATGCAGCGTTTTATTGATTTCAACATGTTTGTGCTCTGAGCTCGATGTGTTTGTCTGTTACTCTGAAGACAGAGCTGCATGTTGTTATATACCAACGTATTCACTCAATCATATCAATCATATCAATCATATCTATCATATCAATCATATCTATCATATCTGCGGTTGAACACGGCAGCGTGTCATGATGACGTCACACTCTTCGTCTGCACTGAACAGAGGGTTTGAGTGCGTGAAGCTCCGGCGGCGCATGACGGACGCTGCAGGTGAAATATGAATTCATAATGTTCGTAGATTTAAGTATAAATTGATCAAAGGTTTTTCTGTTTTTCTTTCTCGTAAATTCACAACTTTTTCTACGACAATTATTTTTGTCCGAAAAATATGATTTTTCAAGATTAAAGGCATAAATTTCGGAGGAAAAGCTCTGAATATTTTCTGAGATTATAAAGGTTCATCCAAGCTTGCAAAGTGATGTACTTCCTTCACAAGAAAACTAAAAACTTTAACTTCACAGAATGTCCAAGTTTTTTGTTCTTTTTCTCGTAACACACGTTCTCTCTGAATATTACCCATCTGCCCCGGCTCTGTGTTCTTTTCTCCCTACAATAGTTATTTCATCAACTTTCAGTAAAACAGTAAAATCCTGCTTGAACATGAACAATAATAATGTCAAGCATAAAATACTCGGGAGGCATTTCTATACTTTTCATACTTCCAGGTTTGTTTTTTACCTTCACACTTGTACTTGTACTTCAGTATAGTGTAGTACTTTAAAGATCTGAATACTTCCTCCACCGTCTTTCAGACTCGGTTTGTACATTTACTGCTTTTATTATTTATACTTTTAAAGTTCATAAAGAAACGAATGAAACTCACGACTTCTGTAATATTTAGTTCATGACGACACAATTATCAGTTTAACACGTCGCGATGACAGAAAACACGTTTATTGTGTTTCACTTCATCTCTTTCTTTTATAAAACTGATCCATATCTGATCCATATCAACCTTTATTTTCTATATTTCTTCATGAAATACTGAATTGAGTTTTATTTTCTGCTCTTTTCTTGATTCTCACCTCGTACAACATCATTTCATTCTCTAACCTCAGTCAGAGCTGCTGGACGTTCATATCGCACCTTCATAATCTGCACATTTCATAATCTGCATATTTCATAATCTGCATATTTCACCGGTGTAGATTCTGGGATGTGGTTTTGCTGCATGTCTGACGTGTAAACCGTCAGAGTGTGTGTGTGTGTGTGTGTGTGTGTGTGTGTGTGTGTGTGTGTGTCAGTGTTTTTTATGCATGACTGAACATAAACTATATGCAAAGTGCATTTATGGATATATGAATGTGACGTCTCATCATCGATTCAGCTCTTCTGTCCTGTTGCATCATGGGTATTTGCTGCTGAGTTGTGTGTCGTGTTTGTCTGAGGAAATACATTTCTACACAGATCAGCGGCTCCGTGTGTTATTCGTGTGTAAAAGTATATTTTCACTGGTACACCAGTCCAACCAGTCCAACCAGTCCACCAGTCCCACCAGTCCAACCAGTCCACCAGTCCACCAGTCCAACCAGTCCACCAGTCCACCAGTCCAACCAGTCCCACCAGTCCCACCAGTCCACCAGTCCAACCAGTCCCACCAGTCCACCAGTCCACCAGTCCACCAGTCCCACCAGTCCACCAGTCCACCAGTCCACCAGTCCCACCAGTCCACCAGTCCACCAGTCCACCAGTTCCACCAGTCCACCAGTCCACCAGTCCATTCATCGACTAATACTTTCATCATTTTTTTAAGCTAAAATTGATGACTGAGGCTTCTGAAATGTGATGAGTTGACACTTTTCTTTGTCATATCTGGTTATAAACTGAATATTTTCTGACACTTTACAGACAAAATGAATCGATTCATCAAGAAAATACTTTTACTTTTGGTACTTTAAGTATATTATGATACAAATACTTTTGTGATTCTAGAGTTTGAATGCAGGATATTTACTTGTCCCAGAGTACTTCTTTTCATTGGTATTATGATCAGAGTACTTCTATACTTCACAATATTAATAACTTATATTTCTCACATGAATCTGACGGATCAGAGACTCCATCGGCTGAAGAGCTGCAGGTGTGAGGAGGAAGTGAGGCGGACTGACTCTGACGTCATGACGTCAGAGAGTACATGTACTGAAGATGTACTCTCATAGTACATCAGAGTACATGTACTGAAGTACAGTACATGTACTGTACTTCAGTCAGAAACAGAACCATTAAATAGAAAGGCATGCATTGGAAATGATTCGGTAATATAAAGTACCTCAATATTGTATTTAAGTACATTCCTCGAGTAAATGTAATTAGTTACTTTATGTCCCTGCATTGTTTAATATTTGTAGTATTTTCCTTTTTACAGTAAAGGTGGAATATAACTAGTCAATTTACACAAAGTACAGTTTAAGGTACTTTATGTCATACTACTACTTCATACTTAAGAGTAGTATTCCCCTCAGAGGTAGTGGGGTAGAAATATAAAGTAGCAGAAAATAGTCAAGTGAAGTACAAGTACTTAAGTACAGTTGAGTAAATGTAGTTTCCAACATGAGTCAGACATTAAATAAAAATACAAAACATGAAGTAATATTTACTCAAGTGAAGTACAAGTACTTATACACTACTTCAGTACGTAGTTACTTTATGTTAATATTTGTAGTTTTTAACGGTGGATCCAACTAAGTAAATATAAGTACAGTTAAGGTACTTTTCTTTCTACTACATACAGTATTAGTTCCCTCTGAGAGTGAAGTAGTAATACCAAATGGAAAAACTCAAGTATGTCAAACTTGTAGTTCAGTAAATGTACTTCGTTACTTGCCACCATTTAAATGAGATGCAGAAACATTTCATAACTTTCTGAAATGATTTGAATGTATTTCCTTCCGATAAGAACCGAGTGGAGACATTTCCTCCAGTGTTTGTACTGCTGGCTGTGCTGCAGCGCGTGCGTGTGTAATTATGTGTGCGTGTGTGTGTGTTGTGCGCACATGCTCAGTGGAGCTTTCTGTTTTTTGCGCACAGAGGCTTTAAGAGCGGAGCGGCTGGAGGCGGACGGCAGAGACCGGAGAGACTCCGGAGCAGCAGAGCTGTGCGGGGCTCTGTGCGGGGCTCTGTGCGGGGCTCCCGGCGCTGAGGCGCGTGTATCCGCGCCACGCGGGGCTCTTTACGCACCACTTCGCCTCCGTCGACTCTTCATGAACACACATGTGCTGATATAGTGTCCTGCTGGCATCATGGTGCTGGGCAAAGTCAGGGCCCTGGCGGTCTACTTCGACAGCCTGAACGACAACAACCTGCCGGCGTTCTCCGGCGGAGACCAGGTGTCCGGGCGCGTGGTGGTGCAGGTGAGCGGAGACGTGCGCGTGAGGAGCTTGGAGGTGACCGCGAGAGGAGTCGCCAAGGTGCGGTGGACCGAGTCCAGGAACACCGGAGCGAACACGGCGTACACGCAGAACTACACGGAGGAGGTGGAGTACCTGCAGCACCGGGACACGCTGATCGGGGAGGACCGAGGTAAGCGGTGTTTACCCCAACAGCTGATCGCTGCACGGACTGAGACAGCAGCTGATTCCTGTCATTCCTTTTTTTTTTAATCTGAAAAAACTTTATTAATACAGAGAGACAAACAGAAGAAGCCTGAAAACATCCGCTGCCGACAGTTCTTGGTGCTGATGCAACAGCTGATGTTCTCTCTTCAACCGAGCGCGTGCGTTATGGAGTCAAACGGCTTCGCGTGCACACAGCGAAGCTTTTGGTTGATTCCAATGCGTGTTTTAATGAATAAGAGGCTTCACACCTCAGTTCACTGCAGGAAGGAGAACAAAAGTTGAGAAACACAAGAAGAAAGAAATCGCTCCCAGAAATAAATCCGAGGATTCTTTGACGGTTGATGTTTTGTGCATCGATCAGACTGAAGCAGGAGAAACGTGGAGCGAGGCTCAGCAGCCAACTCCCTTTGTTAGAAGCGGTTCAAACCTGTTCACCAACGGCCAGAGGGGGGGGGGGGCCCAGCTGACTGTGTGTGTGTGCGCGCGCGCGCGTGTGTGTGTGTGTTGAATCATATGAGCCGCTGTTTAAAGCTCCACCTGTTGTTTTGTGCTTGTTTTACTTGTAAAGCGATGCAAACACAGCGTTTGATGTGAGTGAGATGATAACGGCAGAGTGGGCAGATGGTGGTTCTGCTCTCGGTGTGAAGGCTTGAGAGACGTTTCAGCCACAAGAAGCAGAAGAAGAAACATGGAGGACTTTTGTTTATTTAACGGACTTCCTGTCAGAAGTGTGTTTCTCTGACGGAGGTCAAAGGTGAAGCGATGACGTCAGAGTCGACGTCAGGGGATGAATTGATGAACACTTGACTCAAAGCAAAGGATGAACATTCCTGAGCTTTTGATTGCGTCACATGATCGTCCTCAGCTGAAGAGCCTCAAATATAAAAGCTCAAAATATCTGCAGGCTTAAGAAGTGAAGTTTACAGAACCAGAAGTGACAAACCAGCGTCCATCATTCCACCAATGATCTATTTATTCATGTAGAAGTTTTCACAAAGTGCTTCACAAGAGAATCAAAGTAAGATTTAACAAAAGAATAACAGAAATGATGTAGAGACAGAGATGTGAGACACCGGTCCTCTGGACAGCCCTGTACGTCACGCGCTCGCTGGACGTCTTCTGTCTCTTTGCTTTTCCTTCGATTTTTAGTCGTTTTCGTCTCTTTTTGGTCGTTTTGTGTCTCTGATTGAGCCGGAAACCTTCGATCTGATCTAAACACAAAGATATTCATATTAATATCAAAACAGCTGCTTCACCTTTGTGATTTAAAGTTCATCGTTGGACCTCAGCGGAGGAAGACCATGAGATTCGATGGAAAGCTCCAGAACAGCTGCTAAATGGATCTCCTGCTGAGATGTCTGTAGTTTTCATCAACATGTTGAACGTTTGTACCAGGATGTAAATGTGATGAAGACTCTGTAAATGTGATGAAGACTCTTTGTTTCCTCTTTCAGTGTGATTTCTTTAGAAAGAGTAAAGAATGAAGTGGTGTGAGTGTGAAAGCCGTTTCTCTCATCTTTTATTTAACGGAGAGGTTCAGGTCTACCTGTTAGTTCACTGTTGGTGCCTGACGCCCTTCCTCCTCCTCCTCCTCCTCCTCCTCTCATGCGACACACCACATGGCTGTACTAATGTGGGAAGGGGCTTGTCTAGGCCGAGCCAATCAGAGCCCAGATTGTAATGCGTGTCACGTTCTCCTCCAATGAGGAGCCGAGTTGTGATGCAGGCGTTGGAGTTTCCAGCTGAAGGAGGCTGATCAGTCTGGTTCATACCGGTCTGCTCCTGCTCAGTGTGTGTGTGTGTGTGTGTGTGTGTGTGTGTGTGTGTGTGTGTGTGTGTGTGTGTGTGTGTGTGTTCGCGGGCAACCTGACACACACATGCATGCAAGCTGTTGATAACAGCTCTCAGCCAGAGACAGACAGACAGAGAGACGGAGGGAGAGACAGACAGAGAGACAGAGAGACGGAGGGAGAGACAGACAGGAAGCTGACATCATCATGTTTAATCTGAAGAACAAATAAAGAAAAGAGGAAGTAGAGTTCACGTTTCTCTGTTTGTAGCTTCAGCTTCTTCACTGCTGCTGATACTAAAATACAGGAATACAATTACAGTGTTTCAACATATACAGAGTATTTCAACTGTGGTACGAGTACTGTTACTGTAGTAAAGGATCTGAATACTTCCTCCTCTGGTTTCTCGTACGGCTTCAACTAACGAGCATTTTCATAAACATTTATTTAATAAATGAAGTAATTAATTTAAGTTAATAAAGTAATGTCGTCATATTGTTTGTTTTGTTCGACCAAATGTCCAAAACCCTGAAATATTCTGTGTACTTTGATACAAAAGCAGTGAATGTGCATATCTGAGGGGCTGAGAACTGTTCTGTGTGTTTCAGATGAAGAAGGTCCAGAAGAAGGTCTCACGGTTCTCCACGCCGGACTACACGAGTTCGCCTTCAGCTTCAACCTGCCTCAGATGTGAGTACTGACTCAGTACACTTACTCAAGTACAAGTACAATGTAATGAGGTACTTTCAGAGTATTTTTTAGTTTAATGCTACTTTATACTTCATTTCAGAGAGAAATATTGAATGTTTTGCTCGACTGAATTCTTCTGACAGCTGTAGTTACTTTACAGATTCAACAATAGAACATCTGATACATGTGTTTTTAATAAAGCACATTTCAGACAAGTTGTTAGCAGTTCCACCAAAGAGATGAAAGTTTAAATATGACGTTTATTTAAAAGTTATTGTTTGGATTCAAAGCAAATGGAAACAGATTTATTGAACAAATGAGGACGTATGAAAACATGAAATCTCCTCCTCCTCCTCCTCCTCCTCCTCCTCAACTCTCGACCCCTTCAGATTTAACTGGTGTCTCTGTGGAGGGGCCCCGGCCCTTAGGTTGGGAACCACTGGACTAAACTAGCTATACAGGAAATATTTCACTGCACAATGAGTACTTTTACTGATGATACTTTAGGTACATTTCCCTGATAATACTCCTTCAACTTAAGTAGGAGTATGACTGCAGGACCTTTACTGGTAATGGAGTATTTAAACGTTGTTGTACTTGTACACTAATACTACTCTCTCTGTGTCAGGGCTCTGGCCACCTCGTTTGAAGGTAAGCATGGCAGCGTGAGGTACTGGGTGAAAGCTGAACTGCACCGTCCGTGGCTGCTGCCGGTCAAAGTGAAGAAAGAGTTCATTGTGTTCGAGCACATCGACATCAACACGCCGCTGCTGCTGGTAAGAGACACTTTAACTGTGGTTCTAATGGAGTACCAACACTTTATCTGTGGTTCTAAAGGAGTACCAGCACTTTAACTGTGGTTCTAAAGGAGTACCAGCACTTTAACTGTGGTTCTAAAGGAGTACCAGCACTTTAACTGTGGTTCTAAAGGAGTACCAAAACTTTATCTGAGGTTCTAAAGGAGTACCAACACTTTATCTGTGGTTCTAAAGGAGTACCAGCACTTTAACTGTGGTTCTAAAGGAGTACCAGCACTTTAACTGTGGTTCTAAGGGAGTACCAGCACTTTAACTGTGGTTCTAAAGGAGTACCAGCACTTTAACTGTGGTTCTAAGGGAGTACCAGCACTTTAACTGTGGTTCTAAAGGAGTACCAACACTTTATCTGACGTTCTAAAGGAGTACCAACACTTTATCTGTGGTTCTAAAGGAGTACCAACACTTTAACTGTGGTTCTAAAGGAGTACCAACACTTTATCTGTGGTTCTAAAGGAGTACCAACACTTTAACTGTGGTTCTAAAGGAGTACCAACACTTTATCTGAGGTTCTAAAGGAGTACCAACACTTTAACTGTGGTTCTAAAGGAGTACCAACACTTTATCTGTGGTTCTAAAGAAGTACCAACACTTTATCTGTGGTTCTAAAGGAGTACCAACATTTATCTGAGGTTCTAAAGGAGTACCAACATTTATCTGAGGTTCTAAAGGAGTACCAACACTTTATCTGTGGTTCTAAAGGAGTACCAACACGTATCTGTGGTTCTAAAGGAGTACCAACATTTATCTGTGGTTCTGAAGGACTACCAACACTTTATCTGTGTAGCCTTGTAATATAAAAGTGTTTTCGATAGAACCCCCTGGTGGGTTCTAGATGAAAGCCTTGTAATATAAAAGGGTGGGTTTTTGTTAGCACCCTCAGGAGGTGAAATGGTTCATGATAGAACCTCCAGACAGGGTTCTAGGTGGAACCATAGAAGGGCTTTCTTTAAAACCTCTCATAGGGGGTTCTGGGTTGAACCTTTCACAGAAGGTTCTAGGTGTAACTCTTTAAAAAAAGGTTACTCCACGAACCAAAAAGGGTTCTCCCATGAGGACAATCCAAAAAACACAAATGGATCTAGATAGCACCGTTATTTCTTAGTGTATTAAACAAACAAGATATTACATGTTAAGTGGTGAATTTGAGAGATTTTCATGGACAAATTCAGTTTCTTCAGACAGCGCTAGGCTAGCTGTTGCCAGTCTTTATGCTAAGCTAACCAGCTGTAGCGTCATGTTGACGGAACATACATGAGTGTGGTATCAATCTTCTCCTCTAACTCTCGGCTACGAAGCGAATGAGCTCATTTCTCAAAATGTTGCTTTGAGAAGGCGATATTATCCGTGATGTTGTGGAAGCACTAACCCGGGTGATGGTGTGCTTCAGGCCCCTCAGGCTGGTTCCAAGGAGAAGACGCTGTGCTGCTGGTTCTGCGCTTCAGGCCCGATCTCCCTCAGCGCCAAGATCGAGCGAAAGGGCTACACACCAGGTGAGCCGCCTCTCCCCCTCAACTCCTTCAACTCTTTCCTTTATTTTTACTCTCAATGTTTCACTTATTTCACTTCTCTCTCAGTCCGACAGACTGATCTCTTCTCCCTTCTCTCCAAGGCGAGTCGATCCAAATCTACGCCGAAGTGGAGAACTGTTCGTCTCGGGTGGTGGTGCCCAAGGCGGCCTTGTACCAGACCCAGACCTTCTTCGCCAAGGGCAAGGGAAAGCAGATCCAGCAGCTGGTGTCCAACCTGAGAGGAGACCCTCTGCCTCAGGGGAAGAGCCAGAGCTGGGAGGGCAAACTGCTGAAGATCCCCCCGGTGTCGCCCTCCATCCTGGGCTGTCCCATCATCAGAGTGGAGTACGCCCTCGTGGTGAGTCCAGGTTTCTCTGCACCTCAAAGCCACTATGTGTCGAGTCTGACCCGGGTACACTGAAGACCAGAAGGACTCGGATCCTCTAAATATGTTACGGTAGTATCACAATACAAACATGACAAGTAAAAGGTACCATAAGTATTTTAGTATTAAAGTAAGAGTATCACGATGATAAAAATACGCTGTTACAAACTTATACTCGAGGACATAAACTTTATAGTATCAAAAGTACTCACTATTCAAAATGCACTCTTCAGTTTATACCATGTTGTAATATTTCTTACTTAAAATGTACCAGCTAAATGAAAAACGACACACTACAGTAAAAACGAATAAGAAACGGTACACTAATAACCTGCGGGTTACATATTAAAACGAGTGCTGGGTAAGTTAACGCGTTATTATCTCGTTAACTTATTCTTTCATTAACGCCGACAATTATATTATCGCGCGTTAACGCAGTTTATTTTTCATTACTAAGCGGACATTTTTAACACGAACCGGTGAACAGCTGTTTGTGTGGCGTCTCTTCCTGTTTAATTTACCTACATTCCCCTGGGTCCTAAGGCCCTCCATGTACAGCTTCTTATCACCCTCTATGTACCAACGTACATTTCTAACAAACAGCACACATGTTACGGCGATCAGCGTTTCATGTGTGTCTGACCTAAATACCAAAAAACGCAAAAAATAAATGATTCATTGAAATGATTGTTTTAGAGTTTTTAAAGTGTTTTGTTTGTAATATGTATAATAAGCATCATTTAGTATCACTACTGAGAATTAATCAAACATAAAAACATGACGTAGATATGTTTGCAGACTTCATGTTTTTAATAATGATCATTAGAATAAAGGAGGGATGTATTGCTGTGTAGCTGGACGGTGTTGTCTGTGACTGTAAAACAACGTTTCTGTTAAAGAACGAGGAGTTCTCTTCAGCTTGTGTTCAACAGCTCATGTTTATATGAAAATACTTCATCACCTCAGGAGCTCATATGAACTGGCTCCCACTGAGACCCCCCCGTCTCCCCCGTCTCCCCCGTCTCCCTGCAGGTGTACGTGGACGTTCCCAGCGGGTTGAACTTGTCTCTCTCGCTGCCGTTGGTGATCGGGACCATACCGCTGCACGCCTGCTCCTCCCGGACCTCCAGCATGAGCAGCACCATGAGCTGGCTGGGTCTGTCCGAGAGGCCTGAGGGTACGCACGCGCGCACGCACACGCACGCGCACACGCACACGCGCACGCACACGCACGCGCACGCGCACACGCACACGCACACACACGTGTTTCTCTCTCGCTGCACTGAGGGTCTCTAACGCTCGTCTGTTGTTTTTGCAGCGCCGCCGAGTTACGGCGATCTGTTGATATCAGAGTCTCGGAGGCGGGAGTGTCTGCACGGCTGTGAGAGGTCTGAGGACCAGGACCAGGACCAGGACCAGGACCAGGAGGCTCTGCTCACTTACATCACAGAGTTCAGATATCTGCCCCCCCCACTCTACTCTGAGGTACAGTTCACACTCATAAACACTCGGTCAGCAGACAGCTGTCACTCACTGCACGAGAGGACAACACGTACATATACATGAAGATGCAAGAAGAGTATATGAAGTACATATTAAGATGATGTACAAAGTATCCACTGAAGATGCAAGAACAGGTATCATTTGTCAAAACTACTTCTAAACACGTCATCATACTTCAGCTGAGCGTTACAGGAGTTTTGAGGATTTTCCAGTCTCTGTGCTAAGCTAAGCTAAGCTAAGCTAACCGGCTGCAGCGTCACATGTATTGTACAGCTGTGAGAGGCATCGATCTGAACATCTGTCTGTGACCTACTGAGGGATCACATCTTTCAGTTGTATTTAGCTTTTTGACAATTAAACCAGAAGAAGACATTTAAAAAACTACGGGATTCAAAAGGATTTCGATTTTCTGTCCTGTCAACATGAGGAAGTTTAAATATGTGTTTTATATTTATTGCTCCATCAGCAGCCGGTAAAGACGCCGCTCTGTCCCCCCCCCAGGTGGATCCGTACCCCGACCCCGTGGAGGTGTGCTCGGCGGCGGGCGTCAGGAGACCCGACACGTGTCCGTCCCGCTGAGGAGACGCTCGTGAGCTCTGAGAGGCTTCATGCCTCGAGTCCAGCAGCTTCTCAGCAGATTATATATCACCATGAATAACTGGGGGGGGGGTCAGCTGACCGAGTATTCGGTGACCGCACTGACGTATGGACCAGGGATGAAGAGCTCGCTCCTCTCCGTCCTGCTCCTGTGCTGGCTGACTCTGACGCCACGCCTCCACCCTGACTTTTGCACAAACCGTCATGACTGTTGCTTCCTCTCCGGTGGCTGTAGATGTTCTGCCGTCTTTCTTTCGTTCTTTTGTGCGGCAGATTCTGTCCACACAATATTCTCTGACATATAAATGACACCTTTTTTCAAGACGAGGACAAAAGCTACAAGTTCAGTTATTAAAGGAGAGTTTGAGCTCTGGGACAAGAAACCAGAACAACGATTATTTACAAATACAAACACCTCGAGCACTGACAGTGAAGCTCTGATTGTGAGTGTGTGTGTGTGTGTGTGTGTGTGAGAGAGAGAGAGAGGTGTGTGTGTGTGTGTGTGTATGAGAGAGGTGTGTGTGTGTGTGTGTGTGTGTATGAGAGAGGTGTGTGTGTGTGTGTGTGTGTATGAGAGAGGTGTGTGTGTGTGTGTGTGTATGAGAGAGGTGTGTGTGTGTGTGTGTGTATGAGAGAGGTGTGTGTGTGTGTGTGTGTATGAGAGAGGTGTGTGTGTGTGTGTGTGTGTATGAGAGAGGTGTGTGTGTGAGAGGTGTGTGTGTGTGTGTGTGTGTATGAGAGAGGTGTGTGTGTGAGAGGTGTGTGTGTGTGTGTATGAGAGAGGTGTGTGTGTGAGAGGTGTGTGTGTGTGTGTGTGTGTGTGTGTGTGTGTGTGTGTGTGTATGAGAGAGGTGTGTGTGTGTGTGTGTGTGTGTGTGTGTGTGTGTGTGTGTATGAGAGAGGTGTGTGTGTGTGTGTGTATGAGAGAGGTGTGTGTGTGAGAGGTGTGTGTGTGTGTGTGTGTATGAGAGAGGTGTGTGTGTGTGTGTGTGTGTGTGTGTATGAGAGAGGTGTGTGTGAGAGGTGTGTGTGTGTGTGTGTGTGTGTGAGTGTGTGTGTGTGTGTTGGTTTCAATGACCAGGGTCTGGTGAAAAGGCACAGCTCCGACCGACCAAGATGAAGTAGCACAGTCGCCTGTCGGGTTCTGCTCTGAACTGAAGCTTCTCTTGCTGTAGATTTTATTTGATTGTTTTTTTATTTTCGAACATGGATGTTAAGAAGCTTTGTGCTCAAGAAAAAAGAGAAAAAAAGATAAAAATGTTTACAGATGAATATATCGAATTGAGAATGTTGTTCAAACAGCTTCCACCTAAAACTTCAAAGTGCAATATATTTTTCTACGAGTGCTCTTTTTTTTTTTGCACTAGTTTTTCATATACTCTGTTGCTGTTTATTCCATTCCTGTGCATTATATATTATTATCATGATCTTACTGCTGTCATGATCAAGTTTTTGATAAAATAAAAGGTTTATTTTACAACATAATGAGTCATTTGCAGTTTTTTGTACATAATGAGATACTGTCTCATTATAATGAGATACTAAGTCATCATAATGAGATGCTACGTCATCATAATGAGATGCTAAGTCATTATAATGAGATACTATCTCATTATAATGAGATGCTAAGTCATTATAATGAGATACTATCTCATTATAATGAGATGCTAAGTCATCATAATGAGATGCTAAGTCATCATAATGCGATGCTAAGTCATCATAATGAGATGCTAAGTCATCATAATGAGATGCTAAGTCATTATAATGAGATGCTAAGTCATCATAATGCGATGCTAAGTCATCATAATGAGATGCTAAGTCATCATAATGAGATGCTAAGTCATCATAATGAGATGCTAAGTCATTATAATGACTTAGCATCTCATTATAATGAGATGCTAAGTCATTATAATGACTTAGCATCTCATTATAATGAGATACTATCTCATTATAATGAGATGCTAAGTCATTATAATGAGATACTATCTCATTATAATGAGATGCTAAGTCATCATAATGAGATGCTAAGTCATCATAATGCGATGCTAAGTCATCATAATGAGATGCTAAGTCATCATAATGAGATGCTAAGTCATTATAATGAGATGCTAAGTCATCATAATGAGATGCTAAGTCATCATAATGAGATGCTAAGTCATCATAATGAGATGCTAAGTCATTATAATGAGATGCTAAGTCATCATAATGCGATGCTAAGTCATCATAATGAGATGCTAAGTCATCATAATGAGATGCTAAGTCATCATAATGACTTAGCATCTCATTATAATGACTTAGCATCGCATTATAATGAGATGCTAAGTCATCATAATGCGATGCTAAGTCATCATAATGAGATGCTAAGTCATCATAATGAGATGCTAAGTCATCATAATGAGATGCTAAGTCATTATAATGACTTAGCATCTCATTATAATGAGATGCTAAGTCATTATAATGACTTAGCATCTCATTATAATGAGATGCTAAGTCATTATAATGACTTAGCATCTCATTATAATGCGATGCTAAGTCATTATAATGAGATGCTAAGTCATCATAATGACTTAGCATCTCATTATAATGACTTAGCATCTCATTATAATGACTTAGCATCTCATTATAATGACTTAGCATCTCATTATAATGACTTAGCATCTCATTATAATGACTTGCAGGATCTTTATTTTTTCCTCACTGTGGTGGAAATGAGCTTCCATACAAACATGATAACATGAAACTTGTTTTTGGGATTCAGTGAGAATTACACTTTACAAATATATAATTATCTCAGTCCATCGTGAATGAACCAGTGACTGTTTCAAGATTTCAAGGCTTTTGGCATATGAAAGTGGGCGTGGCTTAATCTCTCAGCCCCTCGCGCACCTTTTAATGTATTTTTAGAACTCTGCACTCGGTGACTTAGGCTCGGATCTGTGGGTGAAGTTACACTTTGTAAGTAAGATCAGGGTTTTTACTTGTACTTGCGTGTGTTTTTGTTTTGTTGTGTCGTACTTTTACTCAAGTAAAGGGCACGAGGACATGTGTGCAGCAGACTCCGATCCATTCTTATCATTGAACCCTCAGACTGCTCGTGTCTAACTTCTTCTCTGAAAACATATCCTGTTCATAAGCGTTTCTATCGCGACTCTTTCATTACTGCGCTGTGAACAAGAACAAACAACACAAACGCTCCTCCCACACAGACCAGAGGACACGTGAACGATGCTTCCACCAAACAGGCTGCGTCCGTCCAGCTGATCAACACAAACTAGTTTCAACTGGATGCAGAGAGGCAGGCAGGCAGGCAGGCAGGCAGGCAGGCAGGCAGGCAGACGGGCAGACGGGCGGGCGGGCGTCAAGCCTTTTTAAAGGCCTTCCTCATATTTCCATGAAAGATAAAGTTCATATATATACATATATATATATATATATATATATATGTATATATATGTATATGTATATATATATATATATATACATATACATATATATACATATATATATATGTAGTTTATGTTTACTAAAGTCACGTGCTGACCTTGGAGTAGTGTGCATGTTGGTTCTAGTTGCACATGCATCAGGAAAACACACATTTCTCTGCAGGCGTCTGGGCCTCTGCCAGTTCTCAGGACGTCCTTGATGACTTCTGAACACAGTCAGGTTTGGTGTCTGCAGATTCCAGCCCCCCCCCACACACACACACACACACACACACACACACACACACACACACACACACACACACACACACACACACTATGAAAAGGTCTGGATGAAATGTAAACATGCACAAACACACACTTTGGTGCTTTTGTCGCTTCGGTGTCCTTGCAGGAGTTTGCTGCTCCTCTGCAGCTGAACTCTTCCTCCCTTTGCAGACAGACGGACAGAAATAACCCGAGCTGTCTGCATTCATATAATAACCCGAGCTGTCTGCATTCATATAATAACCCGAGCTGTCTGCATTCATATAATAACCCGAGCTGTCTGCATTCATATAATAACCCGAGCTGTCTGCATTCATATCACAGCATGACTCTCAATTCATGAGCGGTTCGTTCATAATCACAGCGCTGAGCGGCCCAAACACCAAACACAAATGTAACTAAGTACTTTGAGGTGCTATTACTTTACTTGATTCTTTTCATGTATTTACTCGAACAGCTTTTGTTACTTTGAAAAAATAGATTTCTGCTCATTAAACATGTTTTGTTTTAAATGAAATTGTCCAATTAGTAAATGCATAGTTTTGATCTCGTGGTGTAATTCTGTGTCGAGCAGTATTAAACATGTATTAATATGTGAGCGATCGCATATTAATACATGTTAAATGGTAATAGTTTAAAATAAAGTAAATTGAACATCTTCAGGTGTTGGACATTTGAAGAATATATATAATTATATTATATAACTGAATAAGTCAGTTATTCAAAACAAATTATTGATCGATTAATTGGCAGATTGATTCATAGTGAATGTAATTGTTAATTTAGAAGTTATGTAATACTTTGTAGAGTTACAGCACAAATATAAGTAAATTTACTTAAGTAAAGTACCTCAATATTGTTCTTAAGTATTTCCATTTGTCATCATTTTTACTTCTACTTTGGAGGAAAATATTGTACTTTTTACTGCCTGACAACTTAAGCTACTTTACAAATAATAATTTTGCAGTAACAATGATATTATATGCTTATTAATAACAACGCTTTGTCCAACTTCAGCAGCAATATTTGAGTGAGAAGGACTGTGGCGCCCCCTGGCGGTCAGTGTGTAGAAGTGTGACATGGCAGCAGTTTGGTGTTTTTTCACTCATACTACTACTACTACAACTACTGCAACTAATACTGCAACTAATACTGCAACTAATACTACAACTACTACTACTACTACTACAACTACTACTACAACTACAACTACTACTACTACAACTACAACTAATACTACAACTACTACAACTACTGCAACTATTACTACAACTAATACTACTACTACAACTAATACTACAACTAATACTGCAACTACTACTACAACAACTACTACTACTACTGCAACTACTACTACAACTACTACTACAACTAATACTGCAACTAATACTACAACTAATACTGCAACTAATACTACAACTAATACTGCAACTAATACTACAACTACTACTACTACTGCAACTACTACTGCAACTACTACTGCAACTACTACTACAACTACTACTACAACTAATACTACAACTAATACTGCAACTAATACGACAACTAATACTGCAACTAATATTACAACTAATACTGCAACTAATACTACTACTACTACTACAACTAATGCTGCAACTAATACTACAACTAATGCTGCAACTAATACTACAACTACTACTACTACTGCAACTACTACTGCAACTACTACTGCAACTACTACTACAACTACTACTACAACTAATACTGCAACTAATACTGCAACTAATACTACTACTACTACTGCAACTAATACTGCAACTAATACTACTACTACTACTACTACTGCAACTAATACTGCTTCTACTACTACAACTACAACTACTACTACTACTACTACTACAACTACTACTACTACAACTACTACTACAACTACTACTACTGCAACTACTGCAACTACTACTACTACTGCAACTAGTACAACTAATGCTACAACTAATGCTCCAACTAATACTACAACTAATACTGCAACTAATACTACTACTACTGCAACTACTACTGCAACTACTACTGCAACTACTACTGCAACTAATACTACAACTACTACTACAACTACAACTACAACTACTACTACAACTACTACTACTACTGCAACTAGTACAACTAATGCTACAACTAATGCTACAACTAATGCTACAACTACTACAACTACTGCAACTATTACTACAACTAATACTACAACTAATACTACTACTACAACTAATACTACAACTAATACTGCAACTACTACTACTGCAACTACTACTACTACTGCAACTACTACTACAACTACTACTGCAACTAGTACTACAACTAATACTGCAACTAATACTGCAACTACAACTAATACTACAACTAATACTAATACTACAACTACTACTTCAACTACTACTAATACTACAACTACTACTTCAACTACTACCAGTACTACTACTACACCACGAGCTGGAGCTGAGGTTGTGGAAGTATGAAGCGGCTGTAGAACGACTGAGTGAAGCTCAGAACTTCTAAAGGAACTTTTCGTTCATTTAAACACCAAATGTTGCTTCTCAGCTTTTTCACCTTTTCTTTCGTTTTTAAAGTACATCGTGTTGTTTTTCATTGTTAACTTTGTCTCACTAATAAATGTACTATTCATTCAGAATTATAGTTAGAAGTATTAAGATCCTGTACTACAGTAAAAGTACTAATACTACACGATACAAATAGTCCAATACAGGTAAAAGTACTGCATTCACAGCCTAACTTGAAGTGAGTGAGTATTAAAGGTAATTAACGGTAAAAGTACTTATTGTACAGCAAAATGTTGTTTCTGGATTAATATTACATTTTACTGCTGAGATGTTTAAACTCCTTTATATCCTGTTGGCGTCTATATGACTGTATTATGACATAATATACTAGGCTGTGTGTTTTTATACTAGAACTTTAAAAAAATGTTTTTAATGACATTCGGTCATCACAAAAATAAAAGCACACGTGATCATTGTAACAGAGCCTGTTTTTATTTTTGTATATTTTTCTGCAAAATACAAATACTGTCACATGTCTGTGAGGGAGTTGATGTACATGTACATGACCTCTGACTTTGTCTCCAGGTGGCGACAGAAGGCCAGCTTATGCCGCTAACAATCAGTTTATTGACCTGGTGGTTACTAGAAGCACGTAGAGGGAAAGCGTTGACATTTACAGTCCAGGCAGTTACGAAAGGAAACCCAAAAACACGATACACAGCTCGGGTAGTTCACGCCTGAGGACGAGCTCCGGGCTCTGACGTCCCTCAGCTTTCTTAAACTCAGTCGGGTTCAGTTAATCTGAGCTGACCATCCCGGAGACAACCGGTCACCGTGAAGAAACACATCGGGGCTCCGCCCTCTTTCTTCCTGGTGTGGTCTGTACATAAACTGCATCGCTACTAGTGATGTTTTACTCAGTGGCCGGGGGTTCGAGCTCCAAATATACAGTTTTTAAACCAAAATATTCAAATGTGAAGGACCCTCAGACCGCCTGTCTCTTCCAATACAAACACTCAGGCTCTTATTGTGGCGGGGTGTTAGACAGTTTTAGGTACAAGGCACAAATTATTCAGAACGTCCACAATGTCCTTGTAGAGTCGCAGTACACAGAGGTGGAAAGTACCTTTACTCAAGCACTGTACTCGAACTATTTTTGAGGTACTAGTACTTTGTTTTGTACTGTAGTATTTATATTTTATGCAACTCCTTTTAAAATCTGAGTAAAAAGTCCATTTCTGTGATATGAAGAACTTATGGAGATTCATTTTCTTGTACATTTGTTGTACTTTTACTTAAGTAAAGTTCCACCACTGTAAAAATACTGCATCCTGTTTTAACCAGTAATCTGACCGATGCGACACCTTATTAAAGGATTATTGTTTTATTAAAATCTCCCTGAATGTTCAATAGAAAACCTCTGCTTCTTTATATTCCTGTTATCTTATTAAATAGAGCTGCAGACATCGAAGAATATCAATTTGATATAATAAAGAATTCAAAAATCATAACAGATATAAAGCATCTCTGTCCTGTTGGATATGGCTTTTCTGACTGCTATGCTAAGCTAACAGCTAACCTTGTCTCCGTGCATAACAAGGCCATGAGTGACGTTTATTCATCACTGAGTTCAGACGACAAGAACGCAGGTTTAGTTTGTATGCAAGCAAACAAAGACGTAAGCGTGAATAAGTTATGAAACGCTCAAGTGAAAGCCCGTTCTGTGAAAGAATCTTCATTTCAAACCTTTTTCAAATCAAAAAGTTTTTGTTTTGTCGTTTTCCATCCGTCATATTGATCACGAATTGAATCCGCTTCATTCGGCGTCTTCAGTGGTGCCTCGTTATTATTCACTCACTTTTCTTTGCTTCCAAACTTTTATCTGAAACGCGATTCACAAAAAAAACACATTTTTGCTGACGCGGCTCTAATGATTCTCTAACTCTGACAAGCGTTTTCACATCAAGTGAAACTTTTCTATGCAACCTGTTGCAAACAACTTCCTCCCCACTCACTGAACCTCCTCACCCACCTCCTCCCTCTCTCCAGAGCTCCTCCCCCTCGCTCTCTCTACTTCCTCTCCACTGCTTTCTCTTTGCCCCCCGACCCTCCGACCCTCCGACCCTCCGACCCTCCGACCCTCCATACATTCATATTTATAAATTTGCGCAAATATGTTGAACCTGCAACACGACGTGGACCGAGTTCCCCTCAGCACGCCTGCTCAGAGTACCAGACTTCTTCTGTTTGCATACATGTTAGTTATTCACTCATTAAACCCCCCCGCCCCATGAACACACACAAAACAAGTTGTACATGTAGTATACACGAGTAGTACACACGTTTGTATCGGATCATAACCTGGAACGTCATTCATCAAACTGAAGAAAGATATTTTCCTCTTGGTGTCGTCATCAGAGTGAATCTGTGTCACTCTTGAGTGTACTTCTGAACAGTTTGATGAATACTTCCTCGTGTACACTTCCAGCTACAGTACATGTTGTGAATACAGCAGAACGTCACTGTATTCTGATAAAACTCTGACTCCGCCCCCTCTCCCGTTACCATGACGCATATAGCACACACCCACTCGGTACAAGAAGAATATGATATTAATAATAACACTATACGGTAACTTTTACTCCGCCCTCCCTTCTGGCTGCAGCCGGGCCCCCATCATGTGGCCCCCATCATGTGGCCCAGCCCTCCGAGAGCCTCATGCGTTTGACCGACGGGCTGTGTCGCTCCTCGTGATTGGCCAGCGGCTGCAGGAGGTAGTTGCCGTGGTGATCCTCGCCGTCCTCGTACGAGCTCCCGCAGCTGGACGCGCTGTCGCCGGGCGAGCGGCCGGCGGCGGAGTAACCGCCCGCGGCGGTCAGGCATCCGCCGACGAGTCCCGCGCCGAGCATGCCGACGCTCCGGGCCCCGGGAGGAGAGGCCGGCTCGGACTTGATGTGGAGGTTGGGAAGGTGGCCGGAGGAGAGGTTGAGGTTTGAGTTCTGACACAAAGTCCTGGAGGACGAGGAGAGTACTTTCAACTCTTCTATGCTTCCTCGATCGATGGCATACTGATGTGTTTTATCTCAAAGATACTCACCCCATGTGTCCCAGGGCCGAGTGCTGTAGGTTCTGTATCTGCTGCTGCTGCCAGCTCGCTACCGATCCCAGACCAGAACCTCCGAACCCGGACAGAGAGGACAGGTCGCTGCTGAGGGAGAACTCTGAGCAAACACACGGGAATAAACCATCAGATGGCTTTCTCTGAGCTCGTTGACTTTTTGTCTCAAAGACCAGCGACGCTGCGAACATATGACGTCAGAGAATATGATGCATCGCTGGAGATCAGAGGCTTCTACAAGAGAGGTTCCATAAGCAACATATCATGATGTCATCGTGTGCCACGGAAGTATCGTGAGACAAATGTCCAAAAATGTTGACATGTTATTAAAAACTCAGAATGTCAGAAATGATCATGAAAATAAGTCTTTTTAATTAAAAAGTCAGAGTATAGTATGATGTCATCTATTTAATAAAGCGTGTCAAAAACCGTTATGCAAAAAGTCAAAGTACAGAATGTCCAGAGAAGTCGGAGTATAGTTTGTCATAAGAATGTTGTTATTTTTACGAGGAACTTAAACTCTGCTTTTATGTTGGAGGTCCCTGATGAACAGCTGATCTGAGCCGGTCCACGAGTACGCGTGGTGTGGTGTGAGTACTCGTACGTGTGGTGTGAGTACTCGTACGTGTGGTGTGAGTACTCGTACGTGTGGTGTGAGTACTTGTACGCGTGTTGTGAGTACTTGTACGCGTGGTGTGGTGTGAGTACTTGTACGTGTGGTGTGAGTACTTGTACGTGTGGTGTGAGTACTTGTACGCGTGGTGTGGTGTGAGTACTCGTACGTGTGGTGTGAGTACTCGTACGTGTGGTGTGAGTACTTGTACGTGTGGTGTGAGTACTTGTACGCGTGTTGTGAGTACTCGTACGCGTGTTGTGAGTACTCGTACGCGTGTTGTGAGTACTCGTACGCGTGTTGTGAGTACTCGTACGCGTGTTGTGAGTACTTGTACGTGTGTTGTGAGTACTCGTACGCGTGTTGTGAGTACTCGTACGCGTGTTGTGAGTACTTGTACGCGTGTTGTGAGTACTCGTACGCGTGTTGTGAGTACTCGTACGTGTGGTGTGAGTACTTGTACGCGTGGTGTGAGTACTTGTACGCGTGGTGTGAGTACTTGTACGCGTGGTGTGAGTACTTGTACGCGTGTTGTGAGTACTTGTACGCGTGTTGTGAGTACTCGTACGCGTGTTGTGAGTACTCGTACGCGTGTTGTGAGTACTTGTACGTGTGTTGTGAGTACTCGTACGCGTGTTGTGAGTACTCGTACGCGTGTTGTGAGTACTCGTACGCGTGTTGTGAGTACTCGTACGCGTGTTGTGAGTACTCGTACGTGTGGTGTGAGTACTTGTACGCGTGGTGTGAGTACTTGTACGCGTGGTGTGAGTACTTGTACGCGTGGTGTGAGTACTTGTACGCGTGTTGTGAGTACTTGTACGCGTGTTGTGAGTACTCGTACGCGTGTTGTGAGTACTCGTACGCGTGTTGTGAGTACTTGTACGCGTGTTGTGAGTACTCGTACGTGTGGTGTGAGTACTTGTACGCGTGTTGTGAGTACTCGTACGCGTGTTGTGAGTACTTGTACGCGTGTTGTGAGTACTCGTACGCGTGTTGTGAGTACTTGTACGTGTGGTGTGAGTACTTGTACGTGTGGTGTGAGTACTTGTACGCGTGGTGTGGTGTGAGTACTCGTACGTGTGGTGTGAGTACTCGTACGTGTGGTGTGAGTACTTGTACGTGTGGTGTGAGTACTTGTACGCGTGTTGTGAGTACTCGTACGCGTGTTGTGAGTACTGGTACGCGTGTTGTGAGTACTCGTACGCGTGTTGTGAGTACTCGTACGCGTGTTGTGAGTACTCGTACGCGTGTTGTGAGTACTTGTACGTGTGTTGTGAGTACTCGTGTTGTGAGTACTCGTACGCGTGTTGTGAGTACTCGTACGCGTGTTGTGAGTACTCGTACGTGTGTTGTGAGTACTTGTACGTGTGGTGTGAGTACTTGTACGCGTGGTGTGGTGTGAGTACTCGTACGCGTGTTGTGAGTACTCGTACGCGTGTTGTGAGTACTTGTACGTGTGTTGTGAGTACTCGTACGCGTGTTGTGAGTACTCGTACGCGTGTTGTGAGTACTCGTACGCGTGTTGTGAGTACTCGTACGCGTGTTGTGAGTACTCGTACGTGTGGTGTGAGTACTTGTACGCGTGGTGTGAGTACTTGTACGCGTGGTGTGAGTACTTGTACGCGTGGTGTGAGTACTTGTACGCGTGTTGTGAGTACTCGTACGCGTGTTGTGAGTACTCGTACGCGTGTTGTGAGTACTTGTACGCGTGTTGTGAGTACTCGTACGTGTGGTGTGAGTACTTGTACGCGTGTTGTGAGTACTCGTACGCGTGTTGTGAGTACTTGTACGCGTGTTGTGAGTACTCGTACGCGTGTTGTGAGTACTTGTACGTGTGGTGTGAGTACTTGTACGTGTGGTGTGAGTACTTGTACGCGTGGTGTGGTGTGAGTACTCGTACGTGTGGTGTGAGTACTCGTACGTGTGGTGTGAGTACTTGTACGTGTGGTGTGAGTACTTGTACGCGTGTTGTGAGTACTCGTACGCGTGTTGTGAGTACTGGTACGCGTGTTGTGAGTACTCGTACGCGTGTTGTGAGTACTCGTACGCGTGTTGTGAGTACTCGTACGCGTGTTGTGAGTACTTGTACGTGTGTTGTGAGTACTCGTGTTGTGAGTACTCGTACGCGTGTTGTGAGTACTCGTACGCGTGTTGTGAGTACTCGTACGTGTGTTGTGAGTACTTGTACGTGTGGTGTGAGTACTTGTACGCGTGGTGTGGTGTGAGTACTCGTACGCGTGTTGTGAGTACTCGTACGCGTGTTGTGAGTACTTGTACGCGTGTTGTGAGTACTTGTACGCGTGTTGTAGTCACCTGTGCCGTAAGAGGAGGACAGTGTGGACGGATAGCCGCCCATCAGCTGTGCAGGTAGAGTCTGAGCAGCGAGGGACACGGCCGGAGAGGACAGAGACTGAGCCGACTGAGAGTGATTCATTCTCTGGTTCTGCAAAGACGAGACAAACGGAACGTTACACAGCTGCACGTACTCATACACCCATACACCCATACACTCATACACTCATACACTCATCCATTCATATACTCATCCATTCATACTCATCCACTCATACACTCATACACTCATATACTCACATACTCACATACTCATACACTCATATACTCACATACTCATACACTCATACACCCATACACTCATACACTCATCCATTCATATACTCATCCATTCATACACTCATCCACTCATACACTCACATACTCATACACTCATATACTCACATACACTCACATACTCATACACTCATCCATTCATATACTCATCCATTCATATACTCATCCATTCATATACTCATACACTCTCATACACTCCTTCATACTCATACACTCATCCATTCATACACTCACATAGTCATATACTCATACACTCATCCATTCATACACTCATCCATTCATATACTCATCCATTCATATACTCATACACTCATCCATTCATATACTCATACACTCATCCATTCATATACTCATACACTCATATACTCATACACTCTCATACACTCCTTCATACTCATACACTCATCCATTCATACACTCATCCATTCATATACTCATACACTCATACACTCATACACTCATATACTCATATACTCATTCATTCAATACACTCCTTCACACTCGTACATTCATATACTCATACACTCATATACTCATACACTCATATACTCATATACTCTCATACACTCCTTCATACTCATACACTCATCCATTCATACACTCATATACTCATATACTCATACACTCATCCATTCATACACTCATCCATTCATATACTCATACACTCATATACTCATACACTCATCCATTCATACACTCATCCATTCATATACTCATACACTCATATACTCATACACTCATCCATTCATACACTCATCCATTCATATACTCATACACTCATATACTCATACACTCATCCATTCATACACTCATCCATTCATATACTCATACACTCATATACTCATACACTCATCCATTCATATACTCATACACTCCTTCATACTCATCCATTCATACACTCATACACTCATACACTCATATACTCATATACTCATATACTCATATACTCATATACTCATTCAATACACTCCTTCACACTCGTACATTCATATACTCATATACTGGAAGTACTATCAGCCAAATTATTTGAATTATTATGCAAAAGCTGTCAGACAAAGTTCGTGGATAATATTATATTTATATATATTTACTCAGATGTAGTGGAATATAAGTATGAAGTATCATTAAATGGTCGTACTTTAGTAAATGTATCTTCAGAATCTCACTTTAAACTGATACAATGTAGCAGCTGTTCTGTGCTGTGATTGGCTGGAAGTCTTCACAGTTTATGAGTCGCTTTGTTTACATCCTGTCGGCCATGACACATCCTATGATGTCATCACGAAAACACAGAAGGAACAATAAAGTTAAAAGTCCTTCAACCAACATGAATAAACACAATATACTACTACTACTACTACTACTAATACTACTAATACTACTAATACTAATAATAAGTCGGGTGGAAGTTTGTATTTCCTATACATTTAAATAAATCCAGCAAAAAACGAATTAGTAAAATTTAAATAATTACTACAAACTTAAAACTTAATATTAAACTATTTTAATTTCATAACATTTCTTCTGAACTACATTTTAGAGGTACATGTTGTACTTTTTACTGTACTCCATGTATTTGACAGTTGACTTTAACAATTCTTATTTTTAAAGTATATAACTAAAACAGATATATTGTACATACTTACAAGTATTTTGGCATATTCTGATTGTTTAGTTTCCTTTATTGAGTTTTCAGACTTTTCCTGCACTCGCTTTTTATTTTTATTTTCTCGGATGATGTTTGTTATTCTGCACCAAAGACAAAAATAAAATGAAATAAATAAATAAATAAAATAAAATAAATAAAATGAAGCCATCGACTGCTCCATACATACGTATTGTATTGTTCTTATTGTTCACAATCATCAGATGAAAATGCTCACACAACGAGCCTCCGTGATATTAACACACTGACAGACATCACACAGTGACGGCAGAAGGGAGCCGGACTCACGGTCGGCATGTTGCTGCACTTGTTGGAGGGCGGCAGCAGAGTCCGGAGGTCGGGCTTACGGCTCATGCTCATTGGAGGAGGACTCTTGTCCGTCATGTTCTTGGACACGCCTCCTGGAGACCCTAAGGCCGGAGACGAGCAGAGGGAAGCGTAGCTGCCGTTCCCTGCAGATATAATAAATATAAAGATCATCAAACACAACGCAACAGTTTTATCTGATTAAAACATGATTTAATTATATTGACGTAGAAATATTAAAACATACAACACAATAATTACAAACAACACAATATAAACTAATACAGTACTATTCAATGCATGATAATAAACTAAGAAACAGTGTGGGATTAAACAGCAGCTTTAATATCAGATGAGATGCTGAACAGGTCTCCAGCTCTGATTAATAATAATATTAATAATAATACTAATAATGGTAAAGGTGAGTCTTACCCACACTGGAGCCCACAGCAGTCAGCAGCTCTGAGCCCATCAGTCCTACAGACACGTTCACAAGATGCAATATTCACTGATCAATAATCCTCCTCTCAGTTCATCAGGACCCTCTCCTGATTACGTCACACGTAGTGTGAGGGTTTTAAGTTTTATTTCATGCATTGAGTGTCTGTGAGATGGGGTTTGAGGAATGTGCTGGAGTGGGGGTGGTGTGAAAGTGGCAGGGAGAGGTGTGAAGTTTAGGACAATGGGGCATAGGCCCAGGTGGGGCTTGTTGGACTTCAGCCAATCAGTGAGCTGATCGATGAGCTGAGGAATGCAACTTTGAGGGGACAAAGGGTTTGAAACTTTGGGGGATTTCAGATCTTCTGCTGGCCACCGAGAAGGCAGACCAGCCTTCTGGGTGGCTCGGATTGGATCTCACATTTGATTTTATATATAGGTTTGTTTTGTTAATGATTGTGTGATTCGGTTTGTAACTGTTTGTATCTGTTTTTATGCTTCTTGGATAATAAATCCATTTGATTTTTACTTTAACCTGCTGTTGTGTTTTGGAGGCGATTGAGACAGCATGGCTGCAAGGGGGGGGGGGCGATTTCTCCCTGTGTCCAGAAGTTGTGGCCTTAACAAATTTGGCACCCCAGATGGGACTTGGCGAACTCTAAGACGGGGATGTGGGACCGCGGGTACTTTCGGAGTGTACACGAATAAAAGGTGAGCAGAGCCGTTTTAATACAAATCTGTTTTGGTAATCTTAGCCGAAAGTGTTCACGGACCGCATAGACCCTGAAGGCCGCATCTGGGCACAGAGAAAGACCGCAACACTAGCTACAGAGCTACGTGCTAAGAAGGTTTAGAGAGCTAAGCGCTCAAGAGCTAGGAGCTCCGAGGGTCCGGTAAACTAGGCGGACTGAATCTGGTGGCAGGGTACGTAGGGTAAAGGCGACGGTCCCCCTGGGTCCTGTTTGGCAGGTTTGGATCTGGCGAACCGACTCTTAACGGGAGGGAATAAATTGATACGAGCTTAGAAGCTAACAGAACTGGTTGCGTTCTAGAGTCGAGCTCTGCGGCGACAGACTGACTACTAAGAAGCGCTATAATTAACTGAGTTCAGGGGAACATAATCTGGGGTGGGTAATATAGGTAATGAGTGGGTAATATGATAACAGGCATTTGGTGGAGTCGGGCGGACTGTTAAACCAGAAGAAACAAAAACCTCTGGGAGGTCGGATCTGGGATCCGTGACCGGGTTAGAGTCCCGCGTCCAAAAACCTCTGGGAGGTCGGATCTGGGATCCGCAATGTGATAAAACTGTAT
>CM051707.1:1200925-1210925 GCA_028022725.1 Lycodopsis pacificus | reverse complement strand
AACTAAGAAAGAGATGACAAAGAGATAACTAAGAGATAAAGAGATGACAAAGAGATAAAGAGATGATAAAGAGATAACTAAGATAAAGAGATGACAAAGAGATAAAGAAATAACTAAGAGATAAAGAGATAACACAGAGATAAAGAAATAACTAAGAGATAAAGAGATAAAGAGATGATAAAGAGATAACTAAGATAAAGAGATGACAAAGAGATAACAAAGAGATAAAGAAATAACTAAGAGATAAAGAGATGACAAAGATAACTAAGAGATAAAGAGATGACAAAGATAACTAAGAGATAAAGAGATGACAAAGAGATAACAAAGAGATGATAAAGCGATAACTAAGAGATAAAGAGATGACAAAGAGATGACAAAGAGATGACAAAGAGATAAAGAGATGACAAAGAGATGACAAAGAGATGACAAAGAGATGACAAAGAGATAAAGAGATGAAAAAGAGATGACAAAGAGATGACAAAGAGACAAATAGATGACAAAGAGACAAAGAGATGACAAAGAGATAACAAAGAGATGACAAAGAGATAAAGAGATGATAAAGAGATGACAAAGAGACAAAGAGATGACAAAGAGATAACAAAGAGCCAAAGAGATGACAAAGAGATAACAAAGAGATGACAAAGAGATAAAGAGATGATAAAGAGATGACAAAGAGATGACAAAGAGACAAAGAGATGACAAAGAGATAACAAAGAGACAAAGAGATAACTAAGAGATAAAGAGATGACAAAGAGATGACAAAGAGATGACAAAGAGATGACAAAGAGATGACAAAGAGATGACAAAGAGATAACAAAGAGACAAAGAGATGACAAAGAGATGACAAAGAGATAACAAAGAGACAAAGAGATGACAAAGAGATAACAAAGAGATGACAAAGAGATAAAGAGATGACAAAGAGATGACAACGAGATGACAACGAGATGACAAAGAGACAAAGAGATGACAAAGAGATGACAAAGAGACAAAGAGATAACTAAGAGATAAAGAGATGACAAAGAGACAAAGAGATGACAAAGAGATGACAAAGAGATAAAGAGATGACAAAGAGACAAAGAGATGACTAAGAGATAACAAAGAGATGACAAAGAGATGACAAAGCGATGACAAAGAGATAAAGAGATGACAAAGAGATAACTAAGAGATAACTAAGAGCCAAAGAGATGACAAAGAGATGACAAAGAGATGACAAAGAGATGACAAAGAGATGACAAAGAGACAACAAAGAGACAAAGAGATAACTAAGAGCCAAAGAGATGACAAAGAGATGACAAAGAGACAAAGAGATGACAAAGAGATGACAAAGAGACAACAAAGAGACAAAGAGATAACTAAGAGATAAAGAGATGACAAAGAGATGACAAAGAGACAAAGAGATGACAAAGAGATGACAAAGAGATAAAGAGATGACAAAGAGATGACAAAGAGATAACAGAGACAAAGAGATGACAAAGCGATAAAGAGATGACAAAGAGATGACAACGAGATGACAAAGAGACAAAGAGATGACAAAGAGATGACAAAGAGATGACTAAGAGATAACAAAGAGACAAAGAGATGACAAAGAGATAACAAAGAGATGACAAAGAGATAACAAAGAGACAAAGAGATGACAACGAGATGACAAAGAGACAAAGAGATGACAAAGAGATGACTAAGAGATAACAAAGAGATAAAGAAATAACTAAGAGATAAAGAGATAAAGAGATGATAAAGAGATAACTAAGATAAAGAGATGACAAAGAGATAACAAAGAGATAAAGAAATAACTAAGAGATAAAGAGATGACAAAGATAACTAAGAGATAAAGAGATGACAAAGATAACTAAGAGATAAAGAGATGACAAAGAGATAACAAAGAGATGATAAAGCGATAACTAAGAGATAAAGAGATGACAAAGAGATGACAAAGAGATGACAAAGAGATAAAGAGATGACAAAGAGATGACAAAGAGATGACAAAGAGATAAAGAGATGAAAAAGAGATGACAAAGAGATGACAAAGAGACAAATAGATGACAAAGAGACAAAGAGATGACAAAGAGATAACAAAGAGATGACAAAGAGATAAAGAGATGATAAAGAGATGACAAAGAGATAAAGAGATGATAAAGAGATGACAAAGAGACAAAGAGATGACAAAGAGATAACAAAGAGCCAAAGAGATGACAAAGAGATAACAAAGAGATGACAAAGAGATAAAGAGATGATAAAGAGATGACAAAGAGATGACAAAGAGACAAAGAGATGACAAAGAGATAACAAAGAGACAAAGAGACAAAGAGATAACTAAGAGATAAAGAGATGACAAAGAGATGACAAAGAGATGACAAAGAGATGACAAAGAGATGACAAAGAGATGACAAAGAGATAACAAAGAGACAAAGAGATGACAAAGAGATGACAAAGAGATAACAAAGAGACAAAGAGATGACAAAGAGATAACAAAGAGATGACAAAGAGATAAAGAGATGACAAAGAGATGACAACGAGATGACAACGAGATGACAAAGAGACAAAGAGATGACAAAGAGATGACAAAGAGACAAAGAGATAACTAAGAGATAAAGAGATGACAAAGAGACAAAGAGATGACAAAGAGATGACAAAGAGACAACAAAGAGACAAAGAGATAACTAAGAGATAAAGAGATGACAAAGAGATGACAAAGAGACAAAGAGATGACAAAGAGATGACAAAGAGATAAAGAGATGACAAAGAGATGACAAAGAGATAACAGAGACAAAGAGATGACAAAGCGATAAAGAGATGACAAAGAGATGACAACGAGATGACAAAGAGACAAAGAGATGACAAAGAGATGACAAAGAGATGACTAAGAGATAACAAAGAGACAAAGAGATGACAAAGAGATAACAAAGAGATGACAAAGAGATAACAAAGAGACAAAGAGATGACAACGAGATGACAAAGAGACAAAGAGATGACAAAGAGATGACTAAGAGATAACAAAGAGATAAAGAGATGACAAAGAGATGACTAAGAGATAACAAAGAGATAAAGAGATGACAAAGAGATGACAACGAGATGACAAAGAGATGACAAAGAGATAAAGAGATGATAAAGAGATGACAAAGAGATGAGGAGAGATGACAAAGAGGAGAGGATAGATGACAGACAGCGAGCAGAAAGAAACTAGAGAAAAACATTTTAAACAAAACTTTATTTGTTGGCTAAACCGCTTTTCACATTAAATAAAGAATCTGCAGTAAATGAGACAATAAGCCGTCAGAAACAAGAAGAAGGTCACATGTAAGAAAATAAAGATGTGATAAAAGTTTAAGAATCAAAATGATAAAGCCCTAAAATATGTATTGAGCTGCAGTCGTGTTTCAAACACGTCTGATACTCTGATGGTCTCAACATTAAATAGTAATCATGACACAGCTCAGCGACATATTGTTCAGCCACAAACCTCAGACGAACTGTTCTCCAGCACAAAGCGTCCACTCAGACGTTTCCTCTGAGATACTTCCAAACTACTGAAGGAGAAGTACTTGAGTACATATTCGTAAGTTACTCTGAACCACGTGAATGTGAGTGTGTGTCGGGGGGGCAGGTGGTTTGAACAGCTTAATGCAGAGGGGGGGGGGGGGGGGGGCAGCTGAGGAGGAGGCCATAATATCAGCCCTCCCTCCTCCATCTACACCTCCACCCTCTCTGCTTTTCTTTTCCATAGATGTAGTTATTTCTTTTTTCAGTTTCACTTCCTGAAACTGGTCTCTTCCTCCTCCTCTTCTTCCTCCTCTTCTTCTTCCTCCTCCACCACATTAGAAGATGTGACGTGTGCACCAGTGTGTGTGTGTGTGTGTGTGTGTGTGTGTGTGTGTGTGTGACATGCAGCTTTAACACAGTTATAACTGTTATAACAGTTATAACACAGTTATAACTGTTATAACAGTTATAACACAGTTATAACTGTTCTGCACTAAAGACGTGTTCTAGTTCTCTACTTCTACTCATGGTTCTGTTTCTATAGAGGAGCAGGACTTTTATTTTGAAGGGAAAATCAAGACCACGAGGTTTGAACTTCTCTTTTTAAATGAGATATGATGAAGATACATCTCCTCCTCCTCCTCCTCCTCCTCCTCCTCACACACTGAGCGGGTCAGACTGGTGATGAAGGAGGCTGTGGTGAAATAAGACCAATGAGAAGCTGCTTCTCCTTATTTTCCTCCACACACACACACACACACACACACACACACACACACACACACACACACACACACACACACACACACCGTCATGGCTATTCTTAGCTGTGTTCCGGGTTATTTTTAGACCACTACCGGTTTCCAGTCATTTAGCTGGGAGGGATCTCAGCCAACACAAAGGAACTGACCGACTATGAGAGCGTCAGAGTGTGTGTGTGTGTGTGTGTGTGTGTGTGTGTGCGTTATTGAAAATCTGTTTCTAATCTGATACAACACACACACACACACACACACACACACACACACACACACACACACCACAGAACAGGCCAAAGCAAAATAAGGTTAACGGAGTAAAAGTGAGGAATGCAGAACTCCTCCGCTTTATAAATAGCTGAAAGGTTCCCAAGCTGAACCAACACCGTACAATACACTGATGGTTATCTAACACACACACACACACACACACACACACACACACACACACACACACACACACACACACACACACACAAAAAGAAAAGATGAGCAGAATCTCTTCTCTGGATTCCTGTCGGCAGAAACAAACTCTTTTCTCTTCTCGTCTCCGCTGGACTTTAATTCATAACTAAATATCAGCTTTTAAAAACTCTTTGAGCACAAAAATATGAATCTGTAAAGAAACGAAAGCGTCAGCAGAAAATACTCAAGTACAAGTATAAGTATAAGTACAAGTACCTCAACGTAAACCTGTTTGTTGTCTTTTCTCTAAAACAACCAACAGCTGATCAGAATGTTACTCGTGACTCAACGACGTCATGGAAACCGTTTTACTGTTGTTGAGACAAAACAACGAAGAAAAGAATCAGAAGGTAATAAAAGCAAACGTTAATCTGCAGAACATAAATGAGACGTATGATGAATACAATATGAAGAGAACATTCATCATCAGACGCCAAAGAATGAATTATGTGTGGAAGACGTTTCCTTTGTTCTTATGTGATGATGAAGTGAATCTCTTTGTAGTTCTTTGTTGTATGAAACATCTGCTCCGTTAAAGTGTGATATTTTACTATTTTCTGACATTTTAAGAAATTAATCGGCAAATTCTGTTGTTCATACATGTTTATATTTTTATTGTAATCCTTCATGAAACTCTGGCGCAAGAATTTCCTTCACGATTAATAAAGTTCGACCGTATCTTATATTTAGCATTTAGCTTAGCATAAAGACTGGGATCAGGTGGAAACAGCTAGCTGGCTCGCTCTCAAGCTCAACAAACACATACCAGCACCTAACCAGCTGTTGTTCTCAGTCTTTATGCTAAGCTAGGCTAACCAGCTCCGTGCTTCATCATATTCAAATTTTTCTCGGAAATTTACAACTAATCTTGAAATCTCCCAGGTGTAACGACCCAGAAACGACTCAGGTGTGTCCCTGTGCACAGGTGAGCCACGGAAACACAGCGATGTTCTTCACAACAGGAAGTTACTTTCTCTGCTTTTGTTTGTGTTGTTGATGAATTATTAGACAAAATATCTCAAATACAGAAAGATATTTGTAACGTTGAAACTCGTTTCTTCCAGCCGGCTCGGTGACTTTTGACGGCTTGAAGTCGACCTCGTGACCTTTACAGGTGGAGTTTACATGCGACCAGAGACACCTGCACCTGCCGTTGGGTCCCTCTAACGTTACATAAGTCAGAACCAGGGTCACACACAGACAGTCAGCTCTGCGGCTAACCGCTGCTTTCTTTATGAAACGTCTAAAAAATAATCACAATTTAAAAGAGTCCAAGCTGATGTCTGGATTAAAAGACAGAAGACAACATGAAGAAAACCAGCAAATATCTACATTCAACATTAATATTTCACTGTTTTGGCTTTAAAAAAGGGTTGAAATAAGTAAAAGATGTCCATTATAATCATTACATAAACAACGTGATGTCTCTAAAGTCTTATTTTATCCAACCAACACTCTGAACCCGAAATATATTCAGTTTACACTCAAAGAACACGAAGAAAACATTTTATATTAATAATGAATTGTTTGTCCATAAAAATGTCCCAAAATTGTGAAAAAGTTCCAAAATAATTACCATATCATCATATAAACAATGTTATATCTTCAAACGTGTGTGTATGTATATGTGTATATATGTGTGTGACACTCACATATATATATATATATATATATATATATATATATATATATATATGTGTGAGTGTGAGTGTGTGTGTGTGTGTGTATGTATATGTGTATATGTGTATATATGTGTGTGTGTGTGTGTGTGTGTGTGTGTATATATATATATATGTGTGTGAGTGTGAGTGTGTGTGTGTGTGTGTGTATGTATATGTGTGTGTGTGTGTGTGTGTATGTGTGTGTGTAAATATGTGTGTGTGTGTGTGTGTATGTGTGTGTGACTCACGTCCACGATGTCGGCGTTGGTCCGGCTCTCGTGCGGCTCGTTGTACTCCGTGTACTTCAGCAGTACTTTGTCCATGTCGGTGCTGGCGTACTGGAACAGCTTGTTGGTGCTGTTGAAGATGATGAGGGCGATCTCACAGTCGCACAGCACGCTCAGCTCGTAGGCTTTCTTCATCAGGCCGAACTTACGCTTGGTGAACGTCACCTGGAGACAAAGAACGGAGGAAGTCAAGACATTTCATTTCATTTTATTTGTGGATTTAGATCGGATAAAAAGAGACGTTCCGGAGCATAACATTCACATCGTATGTTTCATCCAAATTACGCAGCAACTGTTGGATGATTGGCATTCATGCTCCTCAGAGGATGAACCCTGCTGTAGTTGGTGATCCTCTGAACGTTCCTGTTATATCTAATATGAGGGCGACGGAAATATCTCAACTACTGAATGGATTAACATGACATTTTGACATTCATGTTCCCCAGAGGATGAAGTACTGACTTCAATTTCAACAATTATTGAATGCATTTCCATGAAATGTGGGACAGATGTTCATGTTCCCCAGAGGATGAAGTCTGCTGACTTCTGGGATCCTCTGGACTTTTGCTCTGACACATTGATGGTTTTAAGAGTCTCCTTCGACAGTTACAGGACTTACTGTCATGACATTTGGGACAGATGTTCATGTTCCCCAGAGGATGAACTGTGATAACTTTGACTAATATCCTAATGCATGTTACTCGTATTCTCTGACTTTTAGAGCGCCATCATCAGCATATTGTTTATTCCAATACTGTTCTTTGTGTTTACTGGTATTTAGCTAACGTTAGCATGCTAACCTGCTGAACTATGATGTAGTGAACATTACACTTGCTACACATCAGCATGTTAGCATGTAGCTTAGCCTACATGCAGTGTGACAGCACTGCTGGCGTGGCGGAGGACTCTCAGGACTACTTTCTGTCAACTCGGGTGCGTTTTGTTTTCTTCCATCCGTTCGTTTCAGGACAAACATGAAGCGACGCAGTGCGGACAGTTTAAAAATCAATCTGCACTCAAACTGCATCACCGCACATGAATAATGAACGTAAATGCACGCTTGATGTTCAGCCTGATGGATTACACGTCTCACGGAAGCTTCTAGAGCTCGCTAATTGATTTTCGATACTTGACTGGAACAGAATGGAAGCCAGCGGGCTGCTGCTGATGTGTTGGTTCCTTTATTTTGAAAGGTCAAACTGAAACATGATTGTTGGTAATAATAATAATTGCTCGTTGCTCATGAGTTGTAGGTCAAAGTTGAAGCAGGAAGTCGGTCCGAGGTGGATGTTTACAACTAAATCTTACTTTAATTATCTTTAAACGTTTGACTGATTCTGTGATCGCTCGTTGGTTTGTTGGACCTAGTTCTAGTGACATTGTTCCAATATGTGCAAAAAGAATAATATTATTATAAAATAAAGTTGTCGTAAAAATGAGCTAAAACTTATAAACAAAACTACAAAACTACACATAAATATACAGACAGTCCAGCATCACAGTCCAGTGACGAGGTCGGGGGGGGGGGGGGGGGGGGGTCAGGAAGCATATGTGCCTCCACTTCCTGTCAAAACAGGAAGAGAGGAACCTCAATGTCATTTGGACGCTTTGTTCAAACGTATTTGCAGGAAATAAAGATATTTGAGCTGACAGGTTCCGTCTCTGGCTGCATCGTAATGAATGAGCTGCGTGAGGAACAAATCAGACGATTCACATATTCAACTCATGAGAAGATATTAATCTGATCTGAAGTGATGTTTCCTGATGGATGTGTCGACCAGGACGTCTCTGCAGCTCCACAGCATTTCACTTCAAATCACATTTGGACACAAACTTTCACAAATATTGAGCCGCCTGCCAGTTGAAACCCGCCGTCGGCCAAATTGCCATTTCGTTAACATTCGTACTAAATGTAGTAATTCAGTCTCACAGCTCAGCTCACGGATTTGGTTTTTCTTTGAGCAGCAATATGTTCAGACGAGATCAACAGACCAGATTACTTACATGTCGGTTTCGTTCGTCCATAATCCGAGCGATCTGAATCTTTTTCCTCCCCATCGTGGCTTTTTATTTGTCGTCCTTCTTCTTCTTCTTCTTCTTCTTCTTCTTCACAAACGTCTTCTTCTTCTTCTTCTCTGGTTCTTTTGTTCGACTTCCAAGTCCTCACAGTTTTTATACTTTTCAATCCCAAAACTCCTTTTAAAAAGAACACAAACAAAACAAACATTAATGTTAAATGCATCAATCCCAGTCATACACACACACACACACACACACACAGGGGGGGGGGGGGGGGGTGGGGGGGGGGGGGGGGTACTGCACCCTCAGGAGGAAGTGAAACCACCATCAGTCAGGATGCAAATAATAAGACTGATGATTTCGACTCAGTCACAAAAAAAAACATCTGGAGTGTTTTTTTCAGAAAACCACATTTGGCCGGAGTTTTGTTTTTACCGCTCGACAGAGAAAAGGTCTCTGTGGGCGGAGCCACAGACTGTCAGACTATCACGTGCTAAAGCTGCATTCTCTCTAGTGTCCACCAGGGGGCGACGAAGAAGAAGAGCGTTGTGAAGAATTTCATCATATAAAACTAAAGGCAGCAACAAATGACAGATTATTTGGTCTGTTTTAACGAGTCAGAGGCATAAAAGTTTTGTTTTGTTCGACCAAAAGTCCAAAAAAAAAAAAAATATTCAGTTAGCTTTGAAGTAAAAGCAGGAAAAACAGAATCCTCACGTCCGAGAGGCTGCAACTTCACATTTTTGGGTATTTTTAGATCGATTTCCTCTTGAATCGAACAAAACAAACCTCATATTTTAAGATATTTATGGAAATATTTGTTCAGCAATATCCATTTAATTCATCAACATTCTGTAATCGGCTTTCTGTAAACTAGTACATACAAGAGTACTATAGTACTGTCATGTCGGAGCATTCTTCACTTTTCTTCTGACATTTTAAAAGACGAGAGAACAAATCCATGAATCCAGAAAACAGGCAGCAGATCAATCGACTGCTTTCCTACAATAAAGAAAGCGTGAACAGGAACAGAGCGCCGGAGAGGAACGTCACACCAACATCTGAAGTCTGAGTCACGCCGACGGGGATTTAATGCGTCGCTTCAGAAAAACAAGAAACAAGAAAGAAGAAACTGCAGCAGTTTAAATTTAGAACACTCAGAAAGAAAGAAAAGGGGATTTTAGGCCCAACGAGACGTTTGAGGAACGAGATCGTTGCAGAAAACAATGAAAACGTCTGCAGACTTCAGAGCTCCGTCTTTTCCAGGATGACAGCAAATCTCCACAAACCTCCCGAGTGTTTACAGACTCGTGTGAACTTTTTACCCCCAAAA
>CM051707.1:1195436-1200725 GCA_028022725.1 Lycodopsis pacificus | reverse complement strand
CACACACACACACAGTCTGACGGGCTCAGAGCTCAACAGAGGCGCTCAGAACAGAAGAATATTAATAAAAGTCTCTTTCACCTTTTAAAACGCAAATATTCACATTTAGGACCAAAACTGAAGCTGCAGCCATGAAATCTTTGGTATTTTTGCTTTAAAATCGACTTCACGTCTTCAGTTCATTCCCTGCTGGTTCACACATATGACTGTTGTTGTAACTTTTAATTATATTCTGTTACACGTGCAGCATGTTGTTGAGACTGTGCAGGTTCCTGCATTGTTTTGTGTTAAAGTCACTGCTGTTACTCAGCAATGTAAAACTATCCAGATACAGGAGGCGCCTGGAGGCACAAGGGCCCCGTGTCTGGGTTCTCATAGGGCCCCGTGTCTGGGTTCTCATAGGGCCCCGTGTCTGGGTTCTCAAGGGGCCCCGTAAATGTTAAATCCAGCCCTGAAGGGTTGAATTCTCCTCAAACTCCTTTTAAATGTCGGTATGACCGCTACACTGAAACATACGGGTGCAAGGGGATGATGACATGTAATCATATTAATCATAATAATAACTATAATCACCATCATAGTCATGATAATAACACTTATACAGATGAAGTGTCCTCCCGGAGGAGAAACCTGCTCCACTCCTTACCGAGTGCTGCTGTGACGTGCTTTTATTCCTCACGTGGCACCGCGACACCAGAAGTTCAGCCCGTCTTCAGCAGCCTCCAGCCGGCTCGAGTGGACCGGTCCGCGGCGCCGCACCAAGCCCGTGGACAGAGCTCCAGCTCCGGGCTGACAAACGACAAAACCGACCCGTGAAACCGAAACAGGCGGCGCGGAGCGCGAGCAAAGTTCTCCCGACACACAAAGAGCTTCTTCTGAAGACTTCTGATCGGGAGGAGAGGATCCGCGGTGCGTTTCCTGTTGTCACACACGCGCGCACGCACACACACACACACACACATAGATTGAAGCTCACCTCTCCGCGTGACTTTTCTCTGCGTGTCTCCGTCCAGCGGTTCAGTCTCGTGCAGCACGCGCACTTCTAAGGCTCCTCAGCAAGCACCTGGACGTCGAGAGGCGGAATCATCATCAAACACGCACACGCACACACACACACACACACACGCACAGGAAATAGAAGAAAAGAATCATGAGATGTTTTGTGGGGGAAAGCCTGAAGAAAAAGTCCAATAAAAGTGAGTTGGTGAGAAACACATGATGAATATGTTTTGTGTATTTGAATGATTTTGGTTTGAAGTGTTCAACAGGTCTCCGGACTGAGGACGCTGCTCGCGTGCTCACGTGCACTACTGCCCCTCAGTGGACGATGCGACCGTTCATTCAATCATCTGATCAAATCAAAGATGTGACCAAGAGTCAAAGTAACATTTAAAAATGCAAATATTCACATCTGGAACCCAAACTGAAGCTGTCGACAATTCAACTTTAGTAATTATGCTTTTACAATTATTTCAAAAAAATATTTCCTGCTGTTTTACTGTTATCATACTTTAAATTATATTTCATTATGTTTTTATCTTGTTATTGTCTGCATTGGTGCTGAAACACGTTGTACAGAGTGAACAGAGAACAGAGTACCTGAACAGAGTACCTGAACAGAGTACCTGAACAGGTAGAGAACAGAGTACCTGAACAGAGTACCTGAACAGAGTACCTGAACAGGTAGAGAACAGAGTACCTGAACAGAGTACCTGAACAGGTAGAGAACAGAGTACCTGAACAGAGTACCTGAACAGGTAGTGAACAGAGTACCTGAACAGGTAGAGAACAGAGTACCTGAACAGAGTACCTGAACAGGTAGAGAACAGAGTACCTGAACAGAGTACCTGAACAGGTAGTGAACAGAGTACCTGAACAGAGTACCTGAACAGGTAGTGAACAGAGTACCTGAACAGAGTACCTGAACAGGTAGAGAACAGAGTACCTGAACAGAGTACCTGAACAGGTAGTGAACAGAGTACCTGAACAGGTAGAGAACAGAGTACCTGAACAGGTAGTGAACAGAGTACCTGAACAGGTAGTGAACAGAGTACCTGAACAGGTAGAGAACAGAGTACCTGAACAGAGTACCTGAACAGGTAGTGAACAGAGTACCTGAACAGGTAGAGAACAGAGTACCTGAACAGGTAGAGTACAGAGTACCTGAACAGGTAGTGAACAGAGTACCTGAACAGGTAGAGTACAGAGTACCTGAACAGGTAGTGAACAGAGTACCTGAACAGAGTACCTGAACAGGTAGAGAACAGAGTACCTGAACAGAGTACCTGAACAGGTAGTGAACAGAGTACCTGAACAGGTAGAGAACAGAGTACCTGAACAGAGTACCTGAACAGGTAGTGAACAGAGTACCTGAACAGAGTACCTGAACAGGTAGAGAACAGAGTACCTGAACAGGTAGTGAACAGAGTACCTGAACAGGTAGAGAACAGAGTACCTGAACAGAGTACCTGAACAGGTAGAGAACAGAGTACCTGAACAGGTAGTGAACAGAGTACCTGAACAGGTAGAGAACAGAGTACCTGAACAGAGTACCTGAACAGGTAGTGAACAGAGTACCTGAACAGGTAGAGAACAGAGTACCTGAACAGAGTACCTGAACAGGTAGTGAACAGAGTACATGAACAGGTAGAGAACAGAGTACCTGAACAGAGTACCTGAACAGGTAGAGAACAGAGTACCTGAACAGGTAGTGAACAGAGTACCTGAACAGGTAGAGAACAGAGTACCTGAACAGAGTACCTGAACAGGTAGTGAACAGAGTACCTGAACAGGTAGTGAACAGAGTACCTGAACAGAGTACCTGAACAGGTAGTGAACAGAGTACCTGAACAGGTAGAGAACAGAGTACCTGAACAGAGTACCTGAACAGGTAGTGAACAGAGTACCATGATGTTTAAATTTATTTGACAAATATTTGACGACTATTTCTATATTTTCATAACTACAATAAATACAAACATCTCGTAATTCCATCTACTTTCAAATGACTGACGTGTGAAAGTGGTCACTCAGCTCCACGGAGCACTTTAGCTTCTTTCAGCTCGTTGTTTTGGTTTCACGGTCGGAAACTTTAAGAAGTATTATCCCGGCCCCGTCCACACGTACACAAGTATTATTGTAAAAGTAGCTTTCATTCAACCCAAAGCAGCGTTTTAGGCGTCGCCGTGTATAAAACGAGTTCTCAGATAAATAGAGCTGTGGGTCAATACATGGATTGATCAGCATATTGCAGCTATCCCGTTCATATGTATGTCAGCCAATAACTGCAGAAGGGTTAGAATCAGTCTCCGTTACATCGTCTGACCACCAGAGAACGCCGACGAGTGACGTTCTATTAGAAGTGTTTAAACGCATTAAACATGTTTATATCTTCAAAAGAAGACAGAAAGACTTTTAACTCATTTATCTTAAATATCAACATCGGTATTGATCAGAGACTAGCTGGTGAACACAGTCGAACATTTAGCAACTGAAGACAGATTCTCCCAGAATGTGGTGGAGACCAAAAACAGAGCAGAAACAGAGGATATCGGACTGTTGAGCGACCAGAAAACACCTCAAACGGAACGATAATGTTGCTGCTGCAGGCCACGTTGTTTTCCGCGTGTTTGCTGCCACCAAGTGGTCAGAAAAGGAGAAACACAATTCTTGCTTTAGTTCAGTTTCCATCTCAAACTTCAACGATTGGTTTTGCTGTCTAGTAAACATGTTTTCTTCTCTCCAGCAATATTTATCAATATCCCAGGTTCCCTGAACGCACCATCCATCACCATCAGTCCTCGAACTCACCGGAGCGTTCTCGCTGCTGTCTTCACCTGGAAGGTTCCCCAGCAGCTCCAGCTGTGGGCTGTTCCTTTGCTCAGTCGATCCCTTGTATCAAACAAGAAGGATATTTAAAAAACAAGAGAGTGAAAGAAAGAAAGAAAGAAAGAAAGAAAGAAAGAAAGAAAGAAAGAAAGAAAGAAAGAAAGAAAGAAGTGATATTAAGCCAGACCAGCTGGCTTAGAGAAGAGGGGGGGGGGGACCCAGAAACTGGGCTGCGTCCGGATCTGAGCTCAGTCCGCAATGAGTGGTGGTGGTCTACAATCATCAGACCCCAACGCTCAACCCCCCCCCCCCCTCCCCCCCCCCCCAACACACACACACACACACACACACACCCGGTGACCTCCTGTGTCCGAGCTGGCCGGTCTGTGGAGGAGTCCGGTCACCTGTCGTTGTCACTCGCGGTATATTTAGCTTGGAGGTGTCATAGATGCTGCCTGTGTGTGTGTGTGTGTGTGTGTGTGTGTGTGTGTGTGTGTGTGTGTGTGTGTGTGTGTGTGTGTGTGTGTGTGTGTGGTGGAGAAAAATGTGTTGCTGACACTCAGGGCCTCGCTGGGCCTCGGTGTGAGAGCTCAGGATTACTGCAGCAAAGACTGCGCGCTCTACACATTACATGCAGCGAGAGATCAAACCGTCCTGCATGTCACGCAGCATCTGCTGCCAGGATTACACTCAGCTGTCCTCTCCCGTCAGAGGAGCTGGACTTCCCCCATCCACCAACCTCCTCCACCATCGGCACCGAAACTCATAGGAACAATCAGAACTTTATTGATCGCAGCTTTACAAAGCAGCAAAAACTGAAAGCAGAAAGCTCAGCGAGACCGTCGATCAAAATAAACAAAGAAATAAATAAATACAATAATAAATAATAATAATGTAGTAAAATCAACACATTCAAATAAAACAGAAGAATGTGTTTTAAGAAGTGATTTTAAAGCTTCATCTCCTCAGGCAGCTCGTTTGAAAGCCGAGGGGTCCTGATGGCAAACGTACGGACGCCTTCAGTTTCCAGCCTCGACTTTGGAACAGACGTGATTGACAGGTCTCCGCCAGAGACGTGTACGGCGTCTCTACGTCTCCTCCTCCGTCCAGATATGGTCACTTCCTGTTCACTGGTTGCAAAACAACAAGATGGCGACGGCCGTAAGTCAAGATGGCGACGAAAACCGTCGAACTCGAGGCTTCAAAACATTCACAAAGCAACGAGACGTCTCGATGGTCTTTGGTCCAGATCAAAGATAAGTGGTGCACATATGCACACTGTACATATACTCATGAGTTACAGCGTCGCCTCCGTCGTACTGTAGCTCAGTGAGTTCCAGTCGGCGAGGATCTGCTGATGTGGAGGAAACAGTCGAAGCGTAAACGATGACTCCAGCTGAGCGTGAACGTCTTGACTTCAGACGGGCGGCAGCTTTCTCAGAGCTTTTGGCTCGAAGGAAT
>CM051707.1:1150436-1190436 GCA_028022725.1 Lycodopsis pacificus | reverse complement strand
TGTTAATGTATTAGTGATGATGTTAATGTATTAGTAATTTTGTTAATGTATTAGTAATAATGTTAATGTATTAGTAATAATGTTAATGTATTAGTAATAATGTTAATAATGTTAATGTATTTGTAATAATGTTGATAATGTTAATGTTTCAGCTCAACAGTAGAATCCTGGTTTTACAGGAATGCTTGAGTAATAATCTTATGATGGAATATATAATACTGTGACGTGTTACTGAGTATACTGAAGGCACAGTACTGTGTTCATTGCTGTACTGGTACGTGAGTACAGGCTGATGTTGGCGGTGTGTGTGTGTGTGTGTGTGTTGCTCCCTGAGTGTGTGTGTGTGTGTGTGTTGCTCCCTGAGTGTGTGTGTGTGTGTGTGTGTGTGTGTGTGTGTGTGTGTGTGTGTGTGTGTGTGTGTGTGTGTGTGTGTGTGTGTGTGTGCGTGCGTGCAGCGAGGCTCGGCTGCAGTCGGCTGTCGGGAGATAAAGTTACTGTGAATCCATGAGCGAGTGTAAACCGATCCATGCTCACCCAACCGCCGGCATAGTCCACGATCCGCAGCACGTCAGGAGACCTTCCCTCCTCTGGAGGCCTCCGCTCCTCTGGAGACCTCCGCTCCTCTGGAGGCCTTCCCTCCTCAGGAGACCTTCCCTCCTCTGGAGACCTCCGCTCCTCTGGAGACCTCCGCTCCTCTGGAGGCCTTCCCTCCTCAGGAGACCTTCCCTCCTCTGGAGGCCTTCGCTCCTCTGGAGGCCTTCCCTCCTCAGGAGACCTTCGCTCCTCTGGAGACCTCCCCTCCTCTGGAGACCTCCCCTCCTCTGGAGACCTTCCCTCCTCAGGAGACCTTCCCTCCTCTGGAGGCCTTCGCTCCTCTGGAGGCCTTCGCTCCTCTGGAGACCTCCGCTCCTCTGGAGACCTTCCCTCCTCTGGAGACCTCCGCTCCTCTGGAGACCTCCGCTCCTCTGGAGGCCTTCCCTCCTCAGGAGACCTTCCCTCCTCTGGAGGCCTTCGCTCCTCTGGAGGCCTTCCCTCCTCAGGAGACCTTCGCTCCTCTGGAGACCTCCCCTCCTCTGGAGACCTTCCCTCCTCAGGAGACCTTCCCTCCTCTGGAGGCCTTCGCTCCTCTGGAGGCCTTCCCTCCTCAGGAGACCTTCCCTCCTCTGGAGGCCTTCGCTCCTCTGGAGGCCTTCCCTCCTCAGGAGACCTTCCCTCCTCTGGAGGCCTTCGCTCCTCTGGAGGCCTTCCCTCCTCAGGAGACCTTCGCTCCTCTGGAGACCTCCCCTCCTCTGGAGACCTTCCCTCCTCTGGAGACCTTCCCTCCTCTGGAGGCCTTCGCTCCTCTGGAGACCTTCGCTCCTCTGGAGACCTCCCCTCCTCTGGAGACCTCCCCTCCTCAGGAGGCCTTCCCTCCTCAGGTCTGAGTCCGCTCTGCTGTTAGTGGACATGAGACGCTGTGTGTCACCGGTTATTAAAAGAGGAACTCTGATTGTGATGTTTACCTGCGTGTGGAAACAGAAGCTATACTGTAGATAAACTGTACTGTTGAGTCCTGCATCTCTTCATGATCAACTTGTTTTCTGTTTATTGGGACAATATTCAGTTTGGCGGTTTCATCACATATATTTGTATTTTTCTGATGACGAGTGTTTAGAAGCCGTGAGACTGAACTCGTACGTCTCCACTCATTGAACATGTGACCAATAGAACCCCAACGCTTACTGAATCCATCAGTCTGTTGATCGATGATGAATCTTTCAGTCGATAAAAGGTTCGAGAACATTTACCCAGAGTTCCAGTTGTTTTTAATAATCCTCACATTGGAGACACTGAACCACGTTTCTTTAATAACACAATAAGCTGAGTGATGAACACTTCAGATATGATGTCTGAGCTGCGTCTGTTCATTGTCTTCATGATTAGTTGTTTAAAATCTCAAAAATATTGGAAATAGATTCAGTTTATTGTTCAAAGAGGAATAATTGAACCAGAAAATATTCACATTTAAGAATCAGAAACCAGTTAAATTACTTCAACGAATACTGAACAGTATATGAATACATTGGTGTACTTCTTCAGAGCAATAGAATGTAAAAGTCATGATGTTGTTGTTTGAGGCGAGTTGGAGTTAAAGAGATTCATCGTCAGAACATTGCTGATTGGTTCCTGGTGATCAATGAATCCTCTCAGCTCCAGAAGAATGAACACAATCTACAGCTGGAACATGTTCACGTGAAATTCAAAACAGCCGCTGAAGAAGCCGAGCGTTTCACGACCTCGCCCCTCACCGAGGTCAGGCCTACGGGTCAGAGGTCAGAGGTCAGCCCCCCCCCCCCCCCCGGTGTCAGTCCCAGCTGACGCACCTCGTAAAGATCCTGAGCGCTGACATCTTCCTCCGACTGACAGCATCAGATAACAGAGTCTAAACAATGAATGATTGTTTCTGTGTGAATCAGTTCAACCTTCTGAACCTCAAGCAGCATTTTATGACAGAATGAATGAAGTGCTGCTCCTCGCTGGCAACACAGCAATCACGAGTAGAAGAACTAGAACCCGTCTTTACTTTAGGAATGTGGCAAACAATGAAATCTATTTATCCAACATGCTCTCATCATCCTCTCCTCTCCTCTTCTCTTCTCCTCTCTCCTCATCATCCTCTCCTCTCCTCTCCTCTCCTCTCCTCTCCTCTCCTCTCCTCTCCTCTTCTCTTCTCCTCTCTCATCATCCTCTCTCTCCTCTCCTCTCTCCTCTCTCTCATCTTCCTCTCTTCTCCTCTCTCTTCTCTCCTCCTCTCCTCTCCTCTCTCCTCTCTCTCATCTTCCTCTCTCTCCTCTCTCTTCTCTCCTCCTCTCCTCTGCCCTCTCCTCTCTTCTCTTCTCCTCTCATCATTCTCTCTCCTCCTCTCCTCTCTCTCCTCTTCTCCCCTCTCCTCTCTCTCCTCTCCTCCCCTCTCCTCCTCTCCTCTCCTCTTCCTCCTCTCCTCTTCTCTCCTCTCCTCTCCTCTCCTCTCCTCTCCTCTCCTCTGTTTCCGTTTCCGGTTGCGTGTGAGTGTGAGTGTGGGTGGTGGACGTGAGTGAGAGTGGCGCGGAGTTTTGGTTCTTTTTTTTCCACTGCTTTGGGTTTTGTTCCTCTCTGCACATGATCAGGTAAGATACGGGCGGTGTATTTATCGGTAGAGAGTGTGTTTAGTGGTGGTGTTTGGCGTAGTTCGGGGGGATGGCGTCCTCCGAGACGCCGCGCCCGTCAATCCGGCAGGGAGTCCGGGTCGTTCCACCGGACAGCAGCGTGTCGGTAGAGGAGGTGCTGCTGGCTGTGGGAGAGCAGGTGGGTCATGACAACCTGTCCTTCGCGTCGCGGATGAACAAAGCTGTGGTTGTGTTCGTGGCGAGCGAGGCTTATGTCCACCAGCTGATCGAGAGCGGCGTGTTCATCAGGGACAGCTTCGTGCAGGTCTCTCCGCTCTCCGTGCCCTCTACGCGGATCACCGTGTCCGGTGTTCCGCCGTTTATACCGGACGAGCTATTAGGGAATGAGCTGCGCAGGTTTGGGAAATTTGCCAGCGGATTTAGAACTGTCAGTTTGGGGTGTAAAGATCACAAGCTGAAGCACGTGCTGTCACTTAGGCGGCAGGTCTTCATGTTCCTGGAGTCACCGTCACAAACACTGGAGGTGTCCTTCAGGGTCAAACACGGGGAGGGGTCATACATGGTGTACGCCAGCTCAGGACAGTTTAAATGCTTTGAGTGTGGAGATGTGGGACACAAACGCTTCGCGTGTCCGCACAAGCAGCGGAGGGGCGCGGAGGCGGAGCCTCCGGCTGCTCCGGCGGCGGGCGCTCCTGCACCGGAGGCGGAGCCTCCGGCTGCTCCGGCGGCGGGCGCTCCTGCACCGGAGGCGGAGCCTCCGGCTGCTCCGGCGGCGGGCGCTCCTGCACCGGAGGCGGAGCCTCCGGCTGCTCAGGCGGCGGGCGCTCCTGCACCGGAGGCGGAGCCTCCGGCTGCTCAGGCGGCGGGCGCTCCTGCACCGGAGGCGGAGCCTCCGGCTGCTCCGGCGGCTGCCGCCGGTGCGGTCGGCGGCGTTTCTTCGTCTTCTGCTGAAAGCAGTACTGTCAGTAAGGAGGATCAGGGCCAGTCTTACGACCAGCAGGCTCCTGTGGTGGCGCAGAACCTCGCTACGTCAGGTACCGAAGCACCACCACAGTCTGTGGAAGTGGGGGAAGAGGCAGCTACAGGTTCTGTAGGTGGAGATCTCACTGCAGCCTTAGACGACGCACAGAGTGTCGGGTCTGTGTCCAACAGCCAGCTGTCGTGTGTAGGAGAGGACATGGACTATGAGACTGATTCTGATCTTGTATCGATTTCTGAAACGGGCATTAAGAGCACTGATCTTTATTCACTGGAGGAAATAAACTCTTTTTTAGATGTAACTTTCAAAAGAGCGACTAAAGTGACTGATTATTTCCCTGACATTGACAAATTCATCCGATCTGTTGGGGTGGCGCAGAGAAAGGTGGGTTTGGACCTTTTAGATGGGAAAAAGCGCTACCGCCTGAAGAAGCACATCACAACCCTGAGGAGAGAGAGGAAGAGTAAAAGGGCTCAAACTAAGACCGTTTAACATGATCATGTGTCACACGGGGTTTTCCACTTTCCACTGCTTATTTTTCATCTTGTCTTACCTCCTTCCATCCTCTGACCTTTCTATGGAGAGCTTCAATTTAGGGTCTTTAAACATCAATGGTGGGAGGGACAGGCATAAAAGAGCATTAATACAGGAGGTTGTAAATCAAAAAAGGTTGGACATCCTCTTTTTGCAAGAAACTCACACCATTCCATCAGATGAAGTAGACTGGGGTTTGTGGTGGGAGGGCTCATGCACCCTGAGCCACGGAACCAATCTTAGTGCCGGGGTAGCCGTGCTGTTCAGAACAGCAGCTAATGCAACCGTCCTGTCAGTCACTGAGGTGGTGAAGGGTCGTTTGCTGATGGTGAGGGCAGAGATAGAGAGCTCGCTTTACTGCTTCGTCAACATATATGCACCGAATCAGGGGCCAGAGAGAGCACGCTTCTTCACTACGCTGCAGAACGAACTGCAGAGCTGCCTGCAGGAGCAGCTGATCATCGGAGGGGATTTCAACTGCACTCTAGACTTCACCATAGACCGAAACAGTGAGGAACCACACCCACAGTCAGCTCAGAGTCTCCACAACGTCATCTCACACTTAGATCTGTTGGACACATGGAGAGTAAAACACCCACTAAGCAGACAGTACACCTGGGTTAGAGTCAGCAATGACAGGATTAGTGCAGCCAGGCTGGACAGAGTTTACATCTCTCGCAGTCTCAGTTCCAGACTGAAGAGCAGCACAATCAGTCCAGTTGGGTTCAGCGATCACCACCTGGTCAGTTTAGGCTTGATAACCTCGCCGGGCGAAAGGGTTAACTCCTACTGGCATTTTAACAATAAACTTTTACAGGACAGCACTTTTTGTCAGAGCTTCGGGGTTCTTTGGCAGCAGTGGAAAACTGAAAAAGCTAGTTTCAGTTCTCTGAAGCAGTGGTGGGAGGTCGGAAAAGCCCAGATCCGTGTGTTCTGCCAGCAGTACACCTCAAACGCCACCGCTAAAATCAAGTCTGCTGTAAAAGACCTTGAGGCCAACATAAAGATCATTGAGGAGGGCTTCCAGAGAGACCCAGATCCCGGTGTGGGCCAACTGCTGAAGGAGAGGAGGTTGGAGTTGAGCTCCTTCCTGCAAGAGAGAGTGAAAGGAGCTCTGGTCAGGTCCCGTTTCCTCCAGCTGAAGGACATGGATGCCCCAAGTTCGTTCTTCTTCAACCTGGAGAGATCGGTGGTGCAGAGGAAGCGGATGACCTGTCTGAAGCTCCCAGGAGGGAGGATAACCACTGACCAGAGGGAGATGAGGACCCATGCCGTGGGCTTCTACGCTGCTCTTTTTGGGGAAGAGCCGTCCTGTATAGACAGCAGTGAGGAGCTCCTGGAGGGTCTTCCCCGGCTCAGTCCAGCAGAGAGGGCCACGCTGGACAGAGAGCTGACGCTGGAGGAGCTTTCAACTGCAGTGAACCAGATGGCTTCAGGAAAGACTCCAGGAATCGACGGCCTCTCCTCTGACTTCTTTAAGAAATTCTGGAACATTATCGGGTCTGACTTACATTCTGTCTTGATGGAATGTTTTAAAACAGGGACACTTCCTGTCTCATGCCAGCGGGCAGTACTCTCCCTGCTGCCCAAGAAGGGCGACTTGGCCCTTCTGAAGAACTGGAGGCCAGTGGCCCTGCTTTGCACAGACTATAAGGTGCTTTCCAGAGCCTTATCCAACAGACTCAGAGACTACCTGGAAGTGGTTGTAAATAGCGACCAAACGTACTGTGTCCCAGACAGGACAGTGATGGACAATATCTTTCTAATCCGTGATGTGCTTGATGTGTGTAAATGTCACGATGTAGATGTAGGTATTGTCTCACTAGACCAGGAGAAGGCTTTTGACAGGGTGGGTCACGCATATCTGTTTGCTGCACTCAGGGCTTTCGGGCTTGGTGAGGGGTTCTTGGCTTGGGTGGGTTTGCTGTACAGTGGTGCTGAATGCATGGTCAAAATGGGAGCTGGCCTGAGTCGACCGATCCCTGTACAGCGAGGGATAAGGCAGGGTTGTCCTATCTCAGGGCAACTATACAGCCTCGCTTTTGAGCCTCTGTTGTGCAGGCTGAGAAGTCGGCTCAGTGGTCTGTCACTGCCTGGGTCCTCTAGTCTTTGTAGTCCCCTCACTGTGTCTGCGTATGCTGATGATGCAAACATCTTCATCAGGGACCAGGGAGATGTTCGTTGTCTACAGGATGCGTTGTCTCTTTATGAGAGGGCTTCATCTGCACGGGTGAATTGGGAAAAGTCTGAAGCGTTGTTGGTGGGACAGTGGAGACATCAGACAGTGCCTCAGCTGCCTGGAGGTCTTCAGTGGGGAAAAGAAGGTCTAAAGGTGCTGGGTGTGTTTTTGGGCTCTGAGGATTTTGAGAAAAAGAACTGGGAGGGAGTTAAGGAGAAGGTGGGTGCTCGGTTCTCTAGGTGGAGATGGTTACTACCCCAGTTGTCATATAGGGGAAGAGTTCTGGTTGCTAATAACTTGGTTGCCTCGACTCTGTGGCACAGACTCATCGCTCTGACGCCACCTGGAGGCTTCATAGCGGAGATACAGAGGTCTGTCGTGGACTTCTTCTGGTCTGGCCGGCACTGGGTTCGTGCAGCAGCTCTCTATCTGCCGGTGTCAGAGGGGGGGCAGGGTCTCATCGACATCCAGTCCAGGATCGCCTCGTTCAGACTTCGGACTGCGCAGAGGCTGCTCTATGGCTGTGGCCCCAGCTGGATGGACACGGCTCGACTGCTGCTGAGGAGAGCTGGGCGGTTGGGTTACGACAAGCAGCTCTTTCTCCTACAACCTGAGGCAGTGGACTTGGCCGGGCTGACGCCGTTCTACAGCTCTGTTCTGCAGGCGTGGCAGATTTTCAACATCTCACGTAAAGTTGATGAGACTCCGGGTGTGTGGCTGCTGGAGGAACCGCTGTTCTTCAACAGCTTCATCGGAACCCAAACGCTGCAGTCTGCCAGCCTGAGAACACGGCTAAGAGAAGCCGGCTGCACCAAACTGGGACATTTGGTGAAGATGTCATCAACCGCAGCATCCATGGTCACCTTCAGGCAGAACACGAACATCACGTCTGTCAGGTTGACCAACAGGATCGTGGAGGAGGTCTGTGCCGCCCTGCCACAACGCCTGAGAGCAGTTGCAGGAAACCGTACTCTGTCTGACCAATGGGATGAAGAGAGTGAGTACACCCCCCCCACTCTGCTCATTGCCCCAGCGGTGGGGGACTGGCAGGGGGGAGGAAACAAGCTGCTGACGTTCACAACCCCTCACCTGGACGAGTTTCAGGCAGCAGAGAAAAAAGCCATCTATGAAATCTGTGTAAAGGTTGTGAACCTCCGCTCTCTGGCAGGGTTGACAGAGTCGAGGTGGACCGAGTTCTTTGGCCCAGGTTTTTCCCCGAGAGGCAGCTGGAGGTGCATGTACAAGCTGCCCGTTGAGAAACGGACAGCAGACCTCCAGTGGAGGGTTGTACATGGAGCTATAGCCACTAACAGATACCGGGCGCGCCTGGATCCACAAATTGGGGAGGAATGTGGGTTTTGCGGTCAGACTGAGACCCTGGAACATTTGTTTGTTCAGTGTCCGCGGCTCTCAGGGCTCTTTGAGCGGTTAAAAAGATGGTTTCAGGGTCTTGGACAGGTTTTTTCTTTCATGTTGTTCATCTTCGGTCCAAAATACTGCTCAAAACAGAAGGCTGTCCACACAATGGTGAACTTTTTATCTGGTTCTGCCAAGTTGGCCATTTGGCTGACACGTAAAGATCGGGCGCGGGGTGCCGGTAGTGAGGATCCGGTGAAAGTTCTGGAGGGACTGTTGAAAGCCCGACTCAGGGTGGAACACACCTACTACCAGACAGTGGACGATTTACAGGCTTTCAGGGACAGATGGACTACTGGGAGCGTTTTGTGCTCAGTGGGTGCTGGTGGAGAACTGGTGGTGAACTTCTGAACGTATTGATCGTTGTAATTGATGGTTTATTTGTTCTTTGGTGCTTTCTTTTTGGTTATTTGTTTTTATTTGATTGATTTTCTGATTATTAAGTGATGTTTTAGAGTTTTTGTGTTTTCACTGTAACAGTGAAATAAAGGGATTTTAAAAACCAAACCTCTCCTCTCTCCTCTCTCTCATCTTCCTCTCTCTCCTCTCTCTTCTCTCCTCCTCTCCTCTGCCCTCTCCTCTCTTCTCTTCTCCTCTCATCATTCTCTCTCCTCCTCTCCTCTCTCTCCTCTTCTCCCCTCTCCTCTCTCTCCTCTCCTCCCCTCTCCTCCTCTCCTCTCCTCTTCCTCCTCTCCTCTTCTCTCCTCATCCTCTCCTCCTCTCCTCTCCTCTCCTCTGTTTCCGTTTCCGGTTGCGTGTGAGTGTGAGTGTGGGTGGTGGACGTGAGTGTGAGTGGCGCGGAGTTTTGGTTCTTTTTTTCCACTGCTTTGGGATTTGTTCCTCTCTGCACATGATCAGGTAAGATACGGGCGGTGTATTTATCGGTAGAGAGTGTGTTTAGTGGTGGTGTTTGGCGTAGTTCGGGGGGATGGCGTCCTCCGAGACGCCGCGCCCGTCAATCCGGCAGGGAGTCCGGGTCGTTCCACCGGACAGCAGCGTGTCGGTAGAGGAGGTGCTGCTGGCTGTGGGAGAGCAGGTGGGTCATGACAACCTGTCCTTCGCGTCGCGGATGAACAAAGCTGTGGTTGTGTTCGTGGCGAGCGAGGCTTATGTCCACCAGCTGATCGAGAGCGGCGTGTTCATCAGGGACAGCTTCGTGCAGGTCTCTCCGCTCTCCGTGCCCTCTACGCGGATCACCGTGTCAGGTGTTCCGCCGTTTATACCGGACGAGCTATTAGGGAATGAGCTGCGCAGGTTTGGGAAATTTGCCAGCGGATTTAGAACTGTCAGTTTGGGGTGTAAAGATCACAAGCTGAAGCACGTGCTGTCACTTAGGCGGCAGGTCTTCATGTTCCTGGAGTCACCGTCACAAACACTGGAGGTGTCCTTCAGGGTCAAACACGGGGAGGGGACATACATGGTGTACGCCAGCTCAGGACAGTTTAAATGCTTTGAGTGTGGAGATGTGGGACACAAACGCTTCGCGTGTCCGCACAAGCAGCGGAGGGGCGCGGAGGCGGAGCCTCCGGCTGCTCCGGCGGCGGGCGCTCCTGCACCGGAGGCGGAGCCTCCGGCTGCTCCGGCGGCGGGCGCTCCTGCACCGGAGGCGGAGCCTCCGGCTGCTCCGGCGGCGGGCGCTCCTGCACCGGAGGCGGAGCCTCCGGCTGCTCAGGCGGCGGGCGCTCCTGCACCGGAGGCGGAGCCTCCGGCTGCTCAGGCGGCGGGCGCTCCTGCACCGGAGGCGGAGCCTCCGGCTGCTCAGGCGGCGGGCGCTCCTGCACCGGAGGCGGAGCCTCCGGCTGCTCAGGCGGCGGGCGCTCCTGCACCGGAGGCGGAGCCTCCGGCTGCTCAGGCGGCCGGCGCTCCTGCACCGGAGGCGGAGCCTCCGGCTGCTCCGGCGGCTGCCGCCGGTGCGGTCGGCGGCGTTTCTTCGTCTTCTGCTGAAAGCAGTACTGTCAGTAAGGAGGATCAGGGCCAGTCTTACGACCAGCAGGCTCCTGTGGTGGCGCAGAACCTCGCTACGTCAGGTACCGAAGCACCACCACAGTCTGTGGAAGTGGGGGAAGAGGCAGCTACAGGTTCTGTAGGTGGAGATCTCACTGCAGCCTTAGACGACGCACAGAGTGTCGGGTCTGTGTCCAACAGCCAGCTGTCGTGTGTAGGAGAGGACATGGACTATGAGACTGATTCTGATCTTGTATCGATTTCTGAAACGGGCATTAAGAGCACTGATCTTTATTCACTGGAGGAAATAAACTCTTTTTTTAGATGTAACTTTCAAAAGAGCGACTAAAGTGACTGATTATTTCCCTGACATTGACAAATTCATCCGATCTGTTGGGGTGGCGCAGAGAAAGGTGGGTTTGGACCTTTTAGATGGGAAAAAGCGCTACCGCCTGAAGAAGCACATCACAACCCTGAGGAGAGAGAGGAAAAGTAAAAGGGCTCAAACTAAGACCGTTTAACATGATCATGTGTCACACGGGGTTTTCCACTTTCCACTGCTTATTTTTCATCTTGTCTTACCTCCTTCCATCCTCTGACCTTTCTATGGAGAGCTTCAATTTAGGGTCTTTAAACATCAATGGTGGGAGGGACAGGCATAAAAGAGCATTAATACAGGAGGTTGTAAATCAAAAAAGGTTGGACATCCTCTTTTTGCAAGAAACTCACACCATTCCATCAGATGAAGTAGACTGGGGTTTATGGTGGGAGGGCTCATGCACCCTGAGCCACGGAACCAATCTTAGTGCCGGGGTAGCCGTGCTGTTCAGAACAGCAGCTAATGCAACCGTCCTGTCAGTCACTGAGGTGGTGAAGGGTCGTTTGCTGATGGTGAGGGCAGAGATAGAGAGCTCGCTTTACTGCTTCGTTAACATATATGCACCGAATCAGGGGCCAGAGAGAGCACGCTTCTTCACTACGCTGCAGAACGAACTGCAGAGCTGCCTGCAGGAGCAGCTGATCATCGGAGGGGATTTCAACTGCACTCTAGACTTCACCATAGACCGAAACAGTGAGGAACCACACCCACAGTCAGCTCAGAGTCTCCACAACGTCATCTCACACTTAGATCTGTTGGACACATGGAGAGTAAAACACCCACTAAGCAGACAGTACACCTGGGTTAGAGTCAGCAATGACAGGATTAGTGCAGCCAGGCTGGACAGAGTTTACATCTCTCGCAGTCTCAGTTCCAGACTGAAGAGCAGCACAATCAGTCCAGTTGGGTTCAGCGATCACCACCTGGTCAGTTTAGGCTTGATAACCTCGCCGGGCGAAAGGGTTAACTCCTACTGGCATTTTAACAATAAACTTTTACAGGACAGCACTTTTTGTCAGAGCTTCGGGGTTCTTTGGCAGCAGTGGAAAACTGAAAAAGCTAGTTTCAGTTCTCTGAAGCAGTGGTGGGAGGTCGGAAAAGCCCAGATCCGTGTGTTCTGCCAGCAGTACACCTCAAACGCCACCGCTAAAATCAAGTCTGCTGTAAAAGACCTTGAGGCCAACATAAAGATCATTGAGGAGGGCTTCCAGAGAGACCCAGATCCCGGTGTGGGCCAACTGCTGAAGGAGAGGAGGTTGGAGTTGAGCTCCTTCCTGCAAGAGAGAGTGAAAGGAGCTCTGGTCAGGTCCCGTTTCCTCCAGCTGAAGGACATGGATGCCCCAAGTTCGTTCTTCTTCAACCTGGAGAGATCGGTGGTGCAGAGGAAGCGGATGACCTGTCTGAAGCTCCCAGGAGGGAGGATAACCACTGACCAGAGGGAGATGAGGACCCATGCCGTGGGCTTCTACGCTGCTCTTTTTGGGGAAGAGCCGTCCTGTATAGACAGCAGTGAGGAGCTCCTGGAGGGTCTTCCCCGGCTCAGTCCAGCAGAGAGGGCCACGCTGGACAGAGAGCTGACGCTGGAGGAGCTTTCAACTGCAGTGAACCAGATGGCTTCAGGAAAGACTCCAGGAATCGACGGCCTCTCCTCTGACTTCTTTAAGAAATTCTGGAACATTATCGGGTCTGACTTACATTCTGTCTTGATGGAATGTTTTAAAACAGGGACACTTCCTGTCTCATGCCAGCGGGCAGTACTCTCCCTGCTGCCCAAGAAGGGCGACTTGGCCCTTCTGAAGAACTGGAGGCCAGTGGCCCTGCTTTGCACAGACTATAAGGTGCTTTCCAGAGCCTTATCCAACAGACTCAGAGACTACCTGGAAGTGGTTGTAAATAGCGACCAAACGTACTGTGTCCCAGACAGGACAGTGATGGACAATATCTTTCTCATCCGTGATGTGCTTGATGTGTGTAAATGTCACGATGTAGATGTAGGTATTGTCTCACTAGACCAGGAGAAGGCTTTTGACAGGGTGGGTCACGCATATCTGTTTGCTGCACTCAGGGCTTTCGGGCTTGGTGAGGGGTTCTTGGCTTGGGTGGGTTTGCTGTACAGTGGTGCTGAATGCATGGTCAAAATGGGAGCTGGCCTGAGTCGACCGATCCCTGTACAGCGAGGGATAAGGCAGGGTTGTCCTATCTCAGGGCAACTATACAGTCTCGCTTTTGAGCCTCTGTTGTGCAGGCTGAGAAGTCGGCTCAGTGGTCTGTCACTGCCTGGGTCCTCTAGTCTTTGTAGTCCCCTCACTGTGTCTGCGTATGCTGATGATGCAAACATCTTCATCAGGGACCAGGGAGATGTTCGTTGTCTACAGGATGCGTTGTCTCTTTATGAGAGGGCTTCATCTGCACGGGTGAATTGGGAAAAGTCTGAAGCGTTGTTGGTGGGACAGTGGAGACATCAGACAGTGCCTCAGCTGCCTGGAGGTCTTCAGTGGGGAAAAGAAGGTCTAAAGGTGCTGGGTGTGTTTTTGGGCTCTGAGGATTTTGAGAAAAAGAACTGGGAGGGAGTTAAGGAGAAGGTGTGTGCTCGGTTCTCTAGGTGGAGATGGTTACTACCCCAGTTGTCATATAGGGGAAGAGTTCTGGTTGCTAATAACTTGGTTGCCTCGACTCTGTGGCACAGACTCATCGCTCTGACGCCACCTGGAGGCTTCATAGCGGAGATACAGAGGTCTGTCGTGGACTTCTTCTGGTCTGGCCGGCACTGGGTTCGTGCAGCAGCTCTATATCTGCCGGTGTCAGAGGGGGGGCAGGGTCTCATCGACATCCAGTCCAGGATCGCCTCGTTCAGACTTCGGACTGCGCAGAGGCTGCTCTATGGCTGTGGCCCCAGCTGGATGGACACGGCTCGACTGCTGCTGAGGAGAGCTGGGCGGTTGGGTTACGACAAGCAGCTCTTTCTCCTACAAACTGAGGCAGTGGACTTGGCCGGGCTGACGCCGTTCTACAGCTCTGTTCTGCAGGCGTGGCAGATTTTCAACATCTCACGTAAAGTTGATGAGACTCCGGGTGTGTGGCTGCTGGAGGAACCGCTGTTCTTCAACAGCTTCATCGGAACCCAAACGCTGCAGTCTGCCAGCCTGAGAACACGGCTAAGAGAAGCCGGCTGCACCAAACTGGGACATTTGGTGAAGATGTCATCAACCGCAGCATCCATGGTCACCTTCAGGCAGAACACTAACATCACGTCTGTCAGGTTGACCAACAGGATCGTGGAGGAGGTCTGTGCCGCCCTGCCACAACGCCTGAGAGCAGTTGCAGGAAACCGTACTCTGTCTGACCAATGGGATGAAGAGAGTGAGTACACCCCCCCCCACTCTGCTCATTGCCCCAGCGGTGGGGGACTGGCAGGGGGGAGGAAACAAGCTGCTGACGTTCACAACCCCTCACCTGGACGAGTTTCAGGCAGCAGAGAAAAAAGCTATTTATGAAATCTGTGTAAAGGTTGTGAACCTCCGCTCTCTGGCAGGGTTGACAGAGTCGAGGTGGACCGAGTTCTTTGGCCCAGGTTCTTCCCCGAGAGGCAGCTGGAGGTGCATGTACAAGCTGCCCGTTGAGAAACGGACAGCAGACCTCCAGTGGAGGGTTGTACATGGAGCTATAGCCACTAACAGATACCGGGCACGCCTGGATCCACAAATTGGGGAGGAATGTGGGTTTTGCGGTCAGACTGAGACCCTGGAACATTTGTTTGTTCAGTGTCCGCGGCTCTCAGGGCTCTTTGAGCGGTTAAAAAGATGGTTTCAGGGTCTTGGACAGGTTTTTTCTTTCATGTTGTTCATCTTCGGTCCAAAATACTGCTCAAAACAGAAGGCTGTCCACACAATGGTGAACTTTTTATCTGGTTCTGCCAAGTTGGCCATTTGGCTGACACGTAAAGATCGGGCGCGGGGTGCCGGTAGTGAGGATCCGGTGAAAGTTCTGGAGGGACTGTTGAAAGCCCGACTCAGGGTGGAACACACCTACTACCAGACAGTGGACGATTTACAGGCTTTCAGGGACAGATGGACTACTGGGAGCGTTTTGTGCTCAGTGGGTGCTGGTGGAGAACTGGTGGTGAACTTCTGAACGTATTGATCGTTGTAATTGATGGTTTATTTGTTCTTTGGTGCTTTCTTTTTGGTTATTTGTTTTTATTTGATTGATTTTCTGATTATTAAGTGATGTTTTAGAGTGTTTGTGTTTTCACTGTAACAGTGAAATAAAGGGATTTTAAAAACCAAAAACCTCTCCTCTTCTCCTCTCCTCTCCTCTCCTCTCTCTCCTCTTCTCTCCTCTCTCTCTCCTCTTCTCTCCTCTCTTCTCTCTCCCCCCCCCCTCCCCCCCATCTTCCCTTGTGTGAGGGTGAGTGTTGTCTTGACGGACAGGTGGCGCTCGGTGACTCTGGTTACCAGAGAGACGAGCAAACAGCAGCACACGCCCACAGTGAAACACCTCGAATACTTCAAAGGTTTGTACTGTGAAAAAACTCCTCACAAGCACAAGCTTGAGGTACTTTACTTGAGTGTTCACATTTTACGAAAAGTACATCAGTGGTACATCAGTGTACAACATCAGAGTAAATGTGGAACCTCGGCTCATCAAAGTGGCCGTGGAGCAGCACGGAGCTCCACCAGAGGAAGTATTTATAGAAGGAGGCGACCACCGGGGGGCGACGTGGAGCCTGTCACTGGGGAGGAAGAGAGCTATTTCTGGAGCGTCGCTCCGACCAGAAGACAGCTGAGCATGTCCCAGAGCAGCTCACAGAGCAACTCACAGAGCAACTCACAGAGCATGTCCCAGAGCAGCTCACAGAGCAACTCACAGAGCAACTCACAGAGCATGTCCCAGAGCAACTCACAGAGCAACTCACAGAGCAACTCACAGAGCATGTCCCAGAGCAACTCACAGAGCAACTCACAGAGCAACTCACAGAGCATGTCCCAGAGCAACTCACAGAGCAACTCACAGAGCAACTCACAGAGCAACTCACAGAGCAACTCACAGAGCAACTCACAGAGCATGTCCCAGAGCAACTCACAGAGCAACTCACAGAGCAACTCACAGAGCATGTCCCAGAGCAAGGACAAGTCCTGAAGCCCAGACCAGACCAGACCCAGGTCCAGATCACCAACGTCAACCTTCACTCACTCACTCACTCACTCTCTCACACACACACACACACACACACACACACGCACACACACACACACACACACACACACACACAGTAGAGGTGGAATGTAACCAAGTACTGCACTTAAGTACACATTTAAAGGTACTTTACTTTGATCTGCTACTTTGTACATCTCTCTACTTTATACTGTACTACACCTCAGAGGTACATGTTGTACTTTATACTGTACTACACCTCAGAGGTACATGTTGTACTTTATACTGTACTACATCTCAGAGGTACATGTTGTACTTTATACTGTACTACACCTCAGAGGTACATGTTGTACTTTATACTGTACTACATCTCAGAGGTACATGTTGTACTTTATACTGTACATCTCAGTGTGTGATTGGCTCGAGTCATTACCAGACACGGTTAGCTACCCACCGTCCTCTTCATCACACCTCTTCATCACGCTGAGCCATGACGTCACCCGAGCATCCAGACGGAGCTGCATCTCAAGCAACGTGGGACACAAATCACAGAGGACCCGCCCACAAGGGTCAGTGGTCAGGACCAACACATACTTCTTCTTCTTCTGTCGCTCTGCGTTCTGTTCGATCTGTGGTTTTAAACATCAGCTGTCTGAGTGAAGCGTTTCCCTTTCGTCATGTGATGGTTACATCATCTGCTTCTTTAAATCACAACAAACGTTTGAGATAAATGATGAACCGTGAGAGACGGAGGTGAAGCGTCATCATCACACATCTGGCTCTAAGAGGAGTCGCGAGAGTGTCTCCCTCTGCTGGTCAGATAAACAACTGCAGCCCTGAGGAGGTCTGGAATACATGCGTTCATCATCGCTCTGCTTTAGTATTCACATCTCATTTTATATGATGTGAAATATGACAACGCCGACATTAATATTGATCAATGCTAGAAGGCTTCAACCACGACCTCAAATACACGCAAAGCAAAGATGCAAAAGAACTACAAAGAGGCAAAGGAACTACAAAGAAGCACATCACAACTACAAGATATACATAAACATATATATATATGTATATATATTTATACCACATGACTTTGGGGCTGAAGACGGCTTTGGTGGTGGAACTAAAGATATAAATAGATAAATATATATATAATAATATATAATAGATATAAATAGATAAATATATATATAATATATAATAGATATAAATAGATAAATATATATATAATATATAATAGATATAAATAGATAAATATATATATAATAATATATAATAGATATAAATAGATAAATATATATATAATAATATATAATAGATATAAATAGAAAAATATATATACAATAATATATAACAGATATAAATATATATATAATAATATATAATAGATATAAATAGATAAATATATATATAATATATAATAGATATAAATAGATAAATATATATATAATAATATATAATAGATATAAATAGATAAATATATATATAATATATAATAGATGTAAATAGATAAATATATATATAATAGATATAAATAGATAAATATATATATAATAATATATAATAGATATAAATAGATAAATATATATATAATAATATATAATAGATATAAATAGATAAATATATATATAATAATATATAATAGATGTAAATAGATAAATATATATATAATATATAATAGATATAAATAGATAAATATATATATAATAATATATAATAGATATAAATAGATAAATATATATATAATAATATATAATAGATGTAAATAGATAAAGTGAAGGACAGACTTGCTGGTGAAGGGATTTATTTTCGTGCAGGATAAACATGGTAACCGTGGCGCTGTGTGACCGGTGAAGTTGGGAGCGCTGCTCTACAGAGTGCAGCGCTCGTTAGCGATGACTCACTCTTCCTCCAGGGAGACATAAACACCAACATCATCATCTTCATCGAGTGGCAAAGACTCTCCACGTTTCCACGAAGACAGAATCACGGAGAAGCCGACGACACTTCAGCCGAGCGGCTCGACGTCACCGCGTCTTCAGCCTCGCGTCGAACGACCGGAGGACGAAGCAGAGAGCCGCTCTGTCCACGCAGAGCCGCGAGAGGAAGACGACTCCTTCGCCTTCGCTCACGACGCGGACCAACAAACGGACCAATCGTCTGTCAGGCGTCTCCGGTCATGATGGAGAGGAACTCCTGCTGGTTTACTGCAACAAGTCCAGAGAGAAGGTGTCACGAATACACACAGCTGGTCTTTATTGATGTCCATTATTAATAATCTGCAGGTTATTCTGTTGATTCCTTTTAAAGTCAATAAAACGCCAGCAAATAGTAACAAATGTGTTTTAATCTCCTAAAGGTCACAACGACATCTCCAAATGTCTTAAATGTCCAAAATATCTTCAGCTTATTGTCACACAAGACAAAGAGAAGCAGCTCTGTGGATGAATCCATCCAGGGCTGCAGACCAACATCGAAATAGTTCAACATGAGAACGTTTGTGAGCGTGCAGTTAGAATTTAAAGTGCATGATGGTCATTATTCATATATATATATATATATATACGTATATATATATATACATACATATATACATATATATACACTTCTCTCTTGATTTATGTCTCAATCTCTAGTTTCAAGTCTTCTTCAATACAGCATGATGTTCATTTAGTACATGATGGTCCATTTAGAGTCACACAGACCATAAAGCAGGGGATGCTTTAGGGCGGGGCTACTGTGATTGACAGGTCTCTACGTCACTCCTCCTCAGTCCATACATGGTCACTTCCTGTTTACTGGTTGCAGAAAACAACATGGCGACGGCCAAAACACAGAATTCGAGGCTTCGAACCCACGAGGACTACGTCCACGTCCTCTACACAGTGTACTACTCGTAGTACTAATACAACGCGGTTACTCTGGAGCCATCTACTCACTTTCTCCGTCTCCGTCGGCGTCGAACTCGTCGATCATGCTGCGCAGCTCCTCGTCGCTCACGTTCTCTCCGAGTTCCCGAGCGACTCGTCTCAGGTTCCTCAGGCTGATCTTTCCGGACTCGTCGTCGTCGAACAGCTTGAAGGCCTTCGTGATCTCCTCCGTCGGGTCTCGCTCCAGGATGCGGTCGGTCACTGCGGAGAAACACGCCGACATACTTTGAAGGATTCGCTGACGAGCGTCGCGTTGAAGCCGAAGAGACAGAAAAACAAAACGTACCGACTTCATTGAAATCCTCAAATGATATTTTTCCGTTTCCCTCTCTGTCGTAGTCTTTGAGAATCTTCAAAACATCCACTTTCTTCACTTCAAAGCCGAGCGCTCGCATCGCCACCTGCTCAGGGACATTCAGCACGTGACTCACAAGCACCATCAGTACGCATCGTGTACGTTTACATCAACGTTACTGCGCTGGTTGTGATCTCATGTTATTATGATTCATCATCTTTCAATGGAATCACATCTCTGCATCGATACATATTGTGTTAAATAACAGAACTTGATAACAAACAGAGTAAAATTCTGCTTGTGTGAATATCAAACTATTCTTAATCTGATAACTCGTAAAATACTGAAATATTCATGTATTTTATAAATATTTAACATTTTAATTTAATAAAGTACTTTTCATTTGTTAGAGTCACACAGAATACAATTCATCCTCTTCTGTGTAACTTGTAATGTGTTGTATGTGCATCCTTTGCTCCGTTGACGTTAGTAACCGATAGAGCTGTTGCTCTGCTGCTGTGTTGCTCTGCTGCTGTGTTGCTCTGCTGCTGTGTTGCTCTGCTGCTGTGTTGCTCTGCTGCTGTGTTGCTCTGCTGCTGTGTTGCTGTGCTGCTCTGTTGCTGTGCTGCTCTGTTGCTGTGTTGCTCTGCTGCTGTGTTGCTCTGCTGCTGTGTTGCTCTGCTGCTGTGTTGCTGTGCTGCTCTGCTGCTCTGTTGCTGTGTTGCTCTGCTGCTGTGTTGCTCTGCTGCTCTGCTGATCTGTTGCTATGCTGCTCTGTTGCTGTGTTGCTCTGCTGCTCTGTTGCTCTGCTGCTCTGCTGCTGTGTTGCTATGCTGCTGTGTTGCTCTGCTGCTGTGTTGCTCTGCTGATCTGTTGCTCTGCTGCTCTGCTGCTCTGTTGCCCTGTTGCTCTGCTGCCGTCCCTCGTGACTCACCTTCAGCTCGTGGTAATCGATCTCTTGGTCTTTGTCGGTGTCGAACAGCTCGAAGGCTTCTTTGATCTCGTGTTTCTGGTCCTCGCTCAGCTCTCTCCTCTTCTTGCGCTTCGTTTTGTCGGCAGGAAGTTCAGTTCTGGAAAAAACACAGACGACAGAGTTTCACCAAATTCTGTGAGCAATCTATGAATATATTTCTACTTCACACGTTTGTATTATACTTTAACAAATACGTATAGCAGCTGATACCAAAGATGGAGCCTCCATAGTATGTACATGTGTTACAACAAACTATTGTGTTTACACAAAAACATTGAAAAATATAAATATTGTATTTAAGTTCAGAGAACTTAAACAAATGAAGTTAAATGAATATATAATATTTAACTTAATATTTACTTTGAAGAAATATTGCAATTCTGAGGTAATCAGTTTACTCAAACATTATGAGTACTGTGAAGTTGTTTGGTTTTATAGTGTATATGTCTGCCTGAGTACTAATACTAATACTAGTACTAATACTACTCCGGTCAATAAGTTACCTTTTCATGAAAGTAATCCTCTAGTTTCACACATTTTTGTACACCGAAAACACAGCGAGGCAGATAGAGGGGAGAAAGAGAGGGAGATAGAGGGAGAAAGAGAGAGAGATAGAGGGAGAAAGAGAGGGAGATAGAGGGAGAAAGAGAGAGAGATAGAGGGAGAAAGAGAGGGAGATAGAGGGAGAAAGAGAGGGAGATAGAGGGAGAAAGAGAGGGCGATAGAGGGAGAAAGAGAGGGCGATAGAGGGAGAAAGAGAGGGCGATAGAGGGAGAAAGAGAGGGCGATAGAGGGAGAAAGAGAGAGCGATAGAGGGAGAAAGAGAGAGAGATAGAGGGAGAAAGAGAGGGAGATAGAGGGAGAAAGAGGGAGAAAGAGAGGGAGATAGAGGGAGAAAGAGAGAGCGATAGAGGGAGAAAGAGGAAGATAAAGGGAGAGATAGAGGCAGATAAAGTGAGAAATAGGAAGATAAAGGGAGAGATAGGGGGAGAAAGAGGCAGAAGTAATAATAGTACCACACTGTGAAAATACTACAAGTAAAAGTCAGCATTGAAAACCTATTCTTAAGTAAAAGTATGTATCAGTAAAATGTATATGAAGTACTAAAGTAAATGTACTTTCCACCACTTGTAATTCCAACTCGCTCTAAATGTGACAGTTAATAAAACAGTGAGGAGGAAAATAAGGAAGCTACAGGAGCAGCTAGCTCGCTAGTTAGCATCACATACCGTTAACACGGAGGAGGAACGCTAAACATGCTAACGCTAGCTAACGTCTTGCAGCTAAGCTTTGCCGCGTTAAAATGAACTGTGTTGAATAAATGAAGAGTAGCAGCGGAGACAGAGAGGTTTACCTTAAAGACAGACTCATTTTGGGAGGATTTAAAAACGTTAAAGCGATAAAACAACACGTTATTATCGATAAACACGGAGATCACTGACTACAACACCACAACAAATAGAGCCGCGCTCTAGGAGAAGCTTCCTATTGGTCGCTGGTCACTAGGCAGCCGTATGGGGATCTGTGATTGGTTCGCATCGGAGCTGTTCGTTCCGCTTCTTCTTCTTCTTTGTTACGTTTAAAGGCAGATTGAATCCTTAGTGTTGAGCTACTGCCACCTGGTGGAGGTAGTTCAGTCTCACATCATTCAGAGGTTAATTATTACTATGAAGAGTACTCAGATAAAAAGTAGTAAAACTACAGTGTAGAGGGGGAGAAAGAGGGGGAGATAGAGGGAGAGAAAGGGGGAGAAAATGATTGGCAATAATGACGATCATTTTTAGTTGCAGAAAAAATATATATTTAAAAAAATGAAAATGAATACTGGAATTGTGTACGTTGTTCCTTTGTCTTTATCGTATTTAGTGCCACTCTCATAATGTCAAATGTGTGAATTCTGACGTCAGTGTGTCCTCACACTTCCTGTGGAAAGATCCTCCGTAGATGACTGCAATATATATCTGAAAACCATTTGTTGTCTCGTCCTTCCTGTCCACATCAACTCTTCAGACTCTCCCCTCCCTTGTTGACCCACGACATCCTCTCCACCGCTTATCGTGTGTTTCCCACCGAGCGTTCTCAGCAGCAGAGACAGTGAAGTGAAGTCCAGGACCTGTGCTTATCTCACAGCGTCTCCTGTCTCACATGTGGTCGCTGATGATAGAGGCCGAGAGTCACAGGAGCTCGTCCTCTCTCTCTCTAGTCATTCCTCAACACAACGACGTCGCCTCATTTAACCTTTCATCTTCTCTGCTCTCCATCTTCAACCACCAATAAAACACAAATAAACAAATCCTGAATTAATCCATCTTGAAATCCCAAATGACCAAAATGACAATATTCAGTCACACGGTGACGAAGAGGATGAAGAGGATCTCCCATGCTTTTATTTCTCCAGATGTTGAGACGTCTGTCTCTCAGGTTTCTCTCTAAATTTACAACTTTGAAAATAAATGATGTTCAGATGCAAATAATCCACAGAGCTCACACTGGCCCTTATTAATGTGGACTATTTCTTCTCAAGGATCATGACACAAAGGCCTCACACCTCTCACAGAGGTTCGCTGTTTGCTCTTTGTGATAGTCTCGTGTCTCTTTCTGGTCATCTGATGTCAATTTGTATAGTTCTGGTCTGTTGTTTGCAAACATCTTTGTGGTTGTTTCATGCATCTTTTGGCTGATTTCTCTGTCTCTTTGTAGTCACTTTGTCTCTCATTGTGGTAGTTTTGTGTCTCTTTGTCTCTTTGTATTTGTTTCGTCTCTCATTGTACATATAATTTACCTCAAAGTGTTAAACGTGTGCGTCGCTGTGCATCATTGAGTGTAAAGATGCAAATGAGGAAGACAACGATTGACGAGGAAGACAACGTGCTGCACGAGGTCTCATCTGAACCAGATGTGCATCCAACAGATGTTGAGAGATTTCAGTCTGGAAGTGTGTTGAAGACGAGCTGCTGGGATGTAGAAGCTCGTGTGAGGTCAGACTCACTGCTGCTGTCCCGTGTTTGAACTCCAGCCGGTTCTCCTGCAGACGCCTTGAACTCACGGGGGGGGGGGATGAGCGGAGAGTGAACTCGCGGGGGGGGGGGATGAGCGGAGAGTGAACTCGCGGGGGGGGGGGATGAGCGGAGAGTGAACTCACGGGGGGGGGGGATGAGCGGAGAGTGAACTCGCGGGGGGGGGGGATGAGCGGAGAGTGAACTCACGGGGGGGGGGGGATGAGCGGAGAGTGAACTCACGGGGGGGGGGGGATGAGCGGAGAGTGAACTCGCGGGGGGGGGGGATGAGCGGAGAGTGAACTCACGGGGGGGGGGGGATGAGCGGAGAGTGAACTCGCGGGGGGGGGGGGGGATGAGCGGAGAGTGAACTCACGGGGGGGGGGGATGAGCGGAGAGTGAACTCACGGGGGGGGGGGGATGAGCGGAGAGTGAACTCGCGGGGGGGGGGGATGAGCGGAGAGTGAACTCGCGGGGGGGGGGGATGAGCGGAGAGTGAACTCACGGGGGGGGGGGATGAGCGGAGAGTGAACTCGCGGGGGGGGGGGATGAGCGGAGAGTGAACTCACGGGGGGGGGGGGATGAGCGGAGAGTGAACTCACGGGGGGGGGGGGATGAGCGGAGAGTGAACTCGCGGGGGGGGGGGATGAGCGGAGAGTGAACTCGCGGGGGGGGGGGGATGAGCGGAGAGTGAACTCACGGGGGGGGGGGATGAGCGGAGAGTGAACTCACGGGGGGGGGGGATGAGCGGAGAGTGAACTCGCGGGGGGGGGGGGATGAGCGGAGAGTGAACTCACGGGGGGGGGGGGGGATGAGCGGAGAGTGAACTCACGGGGGGGGGGGGATGAGCGGAGAGTGAACTCACGGGGGGGGGGGATGAGCGGAGAGTGAACTCACGGGGGGGGGGGATGAGCGGAGAGTGAACTCGCGGGGGGGGGGGGGGGGGGATGAGCGGAGAGTGAACTCACGGGGGGGGGGGGGGTTACTTCATCAGCCGGCTGCACAGAGGTGCTTCTTGTGAGGACGCCACATGTGAGTGTGCGTTGCTGTGAACTCAGAAAGCAGCTTCTGTTCGGACTCGGAACAGAAGCTGCTTCAGTCCACTGAGAGGTGTGCTGAAGTCCAGGACCAGGGCCCTGCAGGAGGTCTACTGAGGTCCAGGACCAGGGCCCTGCAGGAGGTCTGCTGAGGTCCAGGACCAGGGCCCTGCAGGAGGTCTGCTGAGGTCCAGGACCAGGGCCCTGCAGGAGGTCTACTGAGGTCCAGGACCAGGGCCCTGCAGGAGGTCTACTGAGGTCCAGGACCAGGGCCCTGCAGGAGGTCTGCTGAGGTCCAGGACCAGGGCCCTGCAGGAGGTCTACTGAGGTCCAGGACCAGGGCCCTGCAGGAGGTCTACTGAGGTCCAGGACCAGGGCCCTGCAGGAGGTCTGAGCTGCAGAGTTAAATGAGTTCATTTAATCCTGATGTTATGAACACAAGCCTGCGCTGCTCATCTCTTCAAAGGCCGATTAGAATTGAGCTTTTAAGAACAAACCTGTAAACGTGCAGCTCGTGGAAAGTTTTTAGAACAAACGAGTCATTTTCAGATCAAAGGGATTCCTCTGTGCTGTTATTAACTCCTCATATCATTTACTGAGGAACACTAAAGACTCAAGACGTATTTAAGATGCAGAAAACTCAAACATGAACTCAATGAAACGTTCTGACTTTCAACAGAAGACAGAAAACAAGACGTTTAACGAGGTGATGGTGGTTCAGTCATATGAACAATAAGATGAAATAAAAACTATTTTTAATTTAAATACATGTGTAACTATTGTAAAAGTAGTTTCACAAGGAGCATGATGCATTTTTTAATCAAATACATTTTTTTAATAGAAAGAGTAAAAATCAAAGATGTGAACAATAAACGTGTAAACCATGAATTGTGAATGGAGCTCAGTGGAGTCGGTGGGGGGGGGGGGCTGCAGCATGTCAAAGTCTCAGTGTTTGGCATATATGTGTCATTAAAACCTGAACCCCACCCTGAACCAGCACAAAGACCCCCCTGTCCCCCCGTCCCCGTCCCCCTGTCCCCCCATCCCCCCGTCCCCCCGGCCTGCACACGGTCGGCCTGTTCACCTCCGCTGCTCACATTCAGATTTCACTTCTTCTGTGAGACGCTGAACAATGAAGACAACAAGTTTAGCTGACGTGTTTTACATGTTTTACGTGTTTTACATGTTTTACGTGTTTTACGTGTTTTACGGACTTTACGTACTCATTTTAAGCCCAACCGATGTTTCTCCTGAACAGTCGTGAAAGTGGTCTAAGAATATTAGACATCCTGACTCTGTGAGAGCAGATTCAATAGATAGAGACGATGAAACAGCAAACATGTTGCAGTTTGAACGCCTGAATGTTCTGGTGGTGAATGGAAACAAATCTGCAGCCGAGTTCCAACATCAGATGGAAAGTCTGACACCAGAAGAGTGGAGGCCGTTCTTATTAATGTAGTTTTGTGAATCAAACTGTGCATTTTACTGCGGAAAGTCTGCATGAGCTACAAGACGCCCAGAATTCATACAAACCAGGACCAGAGTGCAGATCCTTTGTTTTGCAACCAGTGAACAGGAAGTGACCATATCTGGACTGAGGAGGAGACGTAGAGACGCCGTATACGTCTCTGGTGTTGACCTGTCAGTCAGCGTGTAGCCCCGCCCTAAAGCATCCCCTGCTTTATGGTCTGTGTGACTCTAAATGGACCATCATGTACTAAATGAACATCATGCTGTATTGAAGAAGACTTGAAACTAGAGATTGAGACATAAACTCATGTTTGCAATGTTTACTGAGGGAATAAATCAAGAGAAGTAGAGTCATTTTCTATAGACTTCTATACAACCAGAGGAGTCGCCCCCTGGTGGACACTAGAGATAATGCAGGTTTAACACATGAAGCTGACCCGGCTCTGGATAAGCAGACGACAATGGATGGATGGGTGGATGGGTGGATGGATGGATGGATGGTTGGATGGATGGTTGGATGGGTGGGTTCGGGTTGCCGGCCCTCCAACGCCCTCCCCCGGTCCAGGGTCGACGTACCGCATTCCGGTAAGGATTCAGGGGGGTATACATCAGGCAATGGTGGATACGGGCTGTACACAGTCTATGATTCACCAGAGCCTGGTTCGGCCCGGGGCATTGGTGGAGGCATTGTGGGTAAAAATTAAGTGTGTGCATGGGGATGTTCACGAATATCCTGTGGTGCCAGTGGAAATTAGACACATGGGGAGAAAACATAGTCTAAAGGTTGCGGTTAGCTCCCGCCTTACGCACCCCCTAATCTTGGGAACGGATTGGCCAGGGTTTAATAAATGAATGGGGCGGGGTGCGGGGGTGCGTTCACGACAGACAGGGTCATGCGGTATGTGTGCTGTGCTCAGCGGTGACGCGAGGTTGTCCGACGCTGCAGATGGGGAGGGGGAACCAGCAGAGCCTCCCGTGGAGACTCCGCTGGGTCCCGAACTACACTCCATGGAAGACTTTCCACTTGATACTCTACGCTCAGCCTTTGACCAGGTGATACGAATTGATGGTCAGTTGGTGCGCCCTGACGCAGCACAGTCATACCCGCACTTTTCATTGATTAGGGACAGACTGTATAGAGTGAGTTGTGACACTCAGTCAGGTCAGGAAAATACCCAGTTGTTGGTGCTGAGAAGCCGCCGGGAAATTATTTTCCAGGCGGCTCACTATAACCCGATGGCTGGCCACATGGGATATGAGAAAACACTGGACCGGATAATGGCCCGATTTTATTGGCCAGGCATTCGGGGGGATGCGCGCCGTTGGTGTGCATCCTGCCCGGCGTGTCAGTTGGTAAACCAGCCGGCCATTCCGAGGGCGCCTTTGCGTCCTCTGCCGTTAATGGAGGTCCCATTTGAGCGAATCGCCATGGACCTCATCGGACCATTTCACCGGAGTGCACGCGGATATCGCTTTGTGTTAGTCCTAGTGGATTACGCAACGCGATATCCCGAGGCAGTGCCGTTGCACATCATTTCTGCAAAGAGTGTCGCGCAGGCTCTGTTTCAGGTCATCTCCCGACTCGGAATCCCGAAAGAGATTCTGACTGACCAGGGCACCTCGTTCATGTCAGGCACACTGAGAGAACTTTACGGATTACTGGGCATTAAATCTATTCGGACCAGTGTGTACCACCCACAGACCGACGGTCTGGTGGAGCGTCTGAATAAGACTTTAAAATCCATGATCCGTAAATTTATTCACGACGATGTACGTAATTGGGATAAATGGCTTGATCCTCAAGCCATTTAGTTGTTTGCAGTGCGGGAGGTTCCCCAGGCCTCCACGGGATTTTCTCCCTTTGAACTGCTGTTTGGCAGGACACCATGGGGGGTGCTCGACCTGATTAAAGAAAACTGGGAGGAGGGTCCGAGCACCGGGAAAAGTGAGATCCAATATGTCCTGGACCTGCAAGCAAAACTCCACACACTGGGTCGAATGTCACGTGATAATTTGCTCCAGGCCCAGGAACGTCAGCAACGGCTGTACAACAGAGGGGCCAAGCTGAGACAATTCACACCGGGAGAAAAGGTACTTGTATTGCTTCCTTCTTCCAGCTCTAAACTCCTCGCCAAGTGGCAAGGACCCTTTGTGGTCACACGGCGGGTGGGGGATGTCGACTATGAGGTGGTGCGTTCTGACAGGGGCGGAGCTACTCAGCTCTACCACCTCAACCTCCTGAAAGCATGGAGAGAGGCGGAGTCTGTGTCTCTGGTGTCCGCGGTTCCTGAGAGGGAGGAGCTGGGGCCGGAGGTTCCAAAATCCTCCGATCCAACCTCACTCCTTTGTGAAGCCCATCTCTCCGGGACCCAGAGAACAGACATTGCACAGTTACAGGAGCAGTTTGCGGATGTGTTCTCCCTCCTGCCAGGGCGCACAAACCTCATAATGCACCACATTGAGACTCCTCCGGGCGTGACGGTGTGGTTACGACCCTACAGGTTACCTGAACACAAAAGAAAAGTGGTTCAGAGGGAATTAGCGGCTATGCTGGAGATGGGGGTAATAGAAGAGTCCAACAGTGCCTGGTGTAGCCCCATTGTTCTTGTTGTCAAGAAGGATGGGTCTATACGGTTCTCTGTGGACTATCGCAGGGTGAACGATGTGTCACGATTTGATGCTTACCCAATGCCCCGGGTCGACGACCTCCTGGACCGACTAGGCACTGCACGTTTTTTTACGACACTGGATTTAACCAAGGGCTACTGGGAGATTCCTTTGTCGCCAGAGTCCAGGGAAAAAACGGCCTTCTCCACTCAGCCACTTTTCAACGCCTCATGGACCGGGTGCTGCGTCCGCATGCTGCATATGCTGCCGCCTACTTGGATGATGTGATCATCCACAGCACCACCTGGGCGGAGCATGTGCAGCGGGTGCTGGAGTCCCTGAGGCAGGCGGGGCTCACCGCCAACCCGGGGAAGTGTGCGGTTGGACGGCGGGAGGTACAGTATCTGGGGTACCACTTGGGTGGCGGGCAGGTGCGCCCTCAGGTGGACAAGACTACTGCTAAGACAGCCAGCCCGCCGCCCAAGACAAAAAAAAGAGGTTAGGGGGTTTTTGGGGCTGGCGGGTTATTACAGGCGGTTCATCCCAAACTTCGCAGATCTGACCAGCCCCTTGACCGACCTGACCCGGAAAGGTGCCTCAGATCCGGTCCAGTGGTCGGAGCAGTGCCAGTTGGCGTTTGAGCAGGTAAAACTCAGGCCGGATGGCTCCCCGGCCTAAGTCGGGCGGTGGGGGTATGTGGTGGCGGGCGTGGGTGGCTCAGCTGTGGAGGGGGCGGAGTGTGGGAGTGGTTCGGGGAACGGTGCCGGGAAGGGACTTAATTAGGCGCAGGTGAAACTGATCCTGATGGTCTCACTCGCAGCTGTATTTAATCCCACAGTAGTGACGGAGGCGAGGAAGGCAGCTCGGGACGAGCACAGAGTTATGCTGAGACGGACAGCACGGAGAACTCCCGCAGCGTGTGCTCGGAGGCAAGGCAGGAGAGCACACGGCCAAGCCCAGTTAGGGTTAGGACAATAAAAACCATTTGAACCCGTCATTCCACGTGTGCTGGCGTCATTGTGCTCCCTAGACCCACCGGGTAGCAGAGAACCTGCTACAAACAGTTTAATTGCATTACTTTGACTTTTAAGTCTATTACACAATACTGCAAAGTCTCCAGAGGAGAACTGAGAGATTACAGGATCATTGATTGTGTTTTTAATGTGAAATCATTCATGAAGTGTTTTAGTTGCGTCCTGATAAGCCGGAGAAGTTATGAGACTGAACTGTTTGACATGTGGCTCTGTGCCCGGTCCGTCTCCAGCAGTCGGTTCCTCTCCTGAGCCCGAGTGCTGCAGATTAAATAAAGAGAGCTTTTAGATCAGGAGACGGTGAAGCAGAAACACAAGCAGAGCTGGGTGGATGGAGGCGGAATGTGATCATGAATTCTCTGGTGAATATGTTGTGAAACAGCGTGCGGTTCTCTGTGAGCGGAGACCAGCCCAAGATGAGGAACTGTTCCCAATTACACTGAAGACTCACTATGTCAACATAGGAGGGACACGTCCCGTTCAGCTCAGCGTATACACTTAGATAAGGGTTCCAAACGGGTTCTTCCTGAAGGGCTGAGGTTCTACCAGAACCATTTGCTTCCGAAGAACTCTTTTTTTAAGAAGAAGAGTTTTTTCAAGGTTCTTTGTGAGACTAAGGGTTCCACTTAGAAACCAGTTTCATCATAAGAACCCTTTTTGGAAGAAAGAGTTCATCAAGAGTTGTTGAAAGGATTGAGCTGCACCACATCAGCCTCGGTTCTTTAGGGTTCTAGATAACATCCTTGAACTATAAAAGGGTTCCCGGTACAACCTCCTGGGGTTCTCGTTAGCACGCTTAGGTGGAAATGTTCTGGATAGAACCTCCAGAGAGGAAGAAGAGACGTAGTCTCCGTGACGTCACTCACTGGTTTGTGGACTGATGTTTGAAGCCTCGAGTTCGTCTCTTTGGACGTCGCCATCGTAGTGTTTTGCCACCAGACACAAGGGGGTGGAGCTAACTTAAGATAAGTTAAGATAAGATAAGATAAGATAATCCTTTATTAGTCCCTCAGTGGGGAAATTACAGGATTACAGCAGCATCGCTCACAAGGAATAAATGAAGATAACAAATCAAGTAGTATAAATAAACTAAACAGTAAACAGTAGTAAAAAATATGACAGTAAAGAAGAATACAAAATATACCAGTGTGTACAGACGGAGTAAAAAATGTGAAATTTAAGATAATACTTAAACGTATTTGATATTGCACGGGATTGACAGTAAAGAAGACGATTAAATATACCAGTAAATACAGACGGAGTAAAATCTAAGTGTAAAGTAAATACTTAAACATATTGGATATTGCACAGGATTGCACGGATTAGGTATTGCACCAGGTGAATGAATTAAAGTGTTCAGAGTGTTCAAGTGTTCATGTTCAGTCAAATGTTCGTGTTCAAAGTGTTCAAAGTGTTCAAAGTGTTAGTGGTGTTAGTGGTCTCCCGAGAGCAGCTCGTTGTGCAGCCTGACAGCAGCGGGGAGGAAGGACTTGCGGTACCTCTCCCTCAGACACCGGGGATGGATCAGCCGGTGACTGAAGGAGCTGTGCAGAGCTGCAGAGTGTCCTGCATGGGGTGGGAGGCGTGGCTCATCAGGGATGAGAGCTTCGCCATCATCCTCCTGTCTCCCACCACCTCCACCGTATCCAGTGGACACCCCAGCACGCTGCTGGCCTTCCTCACCAGTTTCAACCAAACTTCAACCAAACGCTAAACTAAAACGTTCCAATTAACTTCCATGAAGTGAAACAGACTGCAGAATGGATGCAGTGCAGTGAGACGAAAACACGGACAAACTCCCATAATGGACATCGCCGTGGTAACGACCTGTCAATCAAAGGGTAGCCCCTTGGCCCCCTAAGATCTCACTCCAGCCCTGCTGTCTGTGAGACACTAGTTCCTCTGCTCCAGAGTTCAGGATCAGGACATGAATGCAGCTGTTGTGTCTCTCAGGTGTTTGACGGTAAAAGAAGCTTCTTATTGGAGCAGATGCACTTTAATTTAAACCTTCATGGGACTGAGGGCTCTGAGGCGGATTGAGCAACATGGGTTGGGTGGTCTTAGTTTGAATAAACAACAAGAGATCAGATCAGGTCTCCACTGCAGTGATGCAACCCGACAAACTGCGAAGCCTTTTCATTTTCTTTATATTTTGGAACAACACATCCGGTAAATAAACCCGCAGAAGTCACCGGAGTTTTGCACTAAATTTCACCTGCACGCGCAAGAGCGCGCACTCCTCTCGACCCTGCGCGTAAACACACGCGCACATGTTTGCTGCTCTCTACCACACACTGAGCTTTAAGAGGAACCAGGAGCGGATGACAACACACACACACACACACCGCCCGTTTCCTCGTACCTTGAGGTGCGTAAATCATTTTGCGCTTCATTCTGCGTCCTGACCGCCGGAGAGTTGAGACTTCCCCCGCAGCAGAGCGCACTGAGCAGGTACAGTTCTTCTATTCCTGTTATTAACATCTGTAAAGGACGCGTTTGAGGACTCGTGTTTGACGCATGCTGCTTGGTGAAGTGATGGCGCAAACACACTTTACTGCTTTTAAACAGACGAGACGCAGAAACAGAAGACAGAAATCATTTGGTGAAACCGGTTCAATGTTTTGCATCTCAACGAATGTTGTATCATTAACTATTTATTAGAATAACTGAGAACACTGCTGAGAATAATGACAAGTAACAGAATAAACGTTATTTAAAAAGCCATTTTGATACAAACAGAAAAGAAAATAAACAGTTCATTTCTGGAAGAACATTTAAAAGAATAACATTAACAAAGTAGCTTACATCATCATACTCTTTATAGCTTTTTACATAAAAACAGTTTCTTTGGTCCAGAATAACAAAAAAGCAGCTTCACTATAAAGCTCACATTAAAAGTGAAATACTATATTTTATTTATCAGTTGCTGTCATTGTATTGTTGACTTTAAAAAATACTTACATTAAGTTTTCAATGGATTTTTTTAGATTGACCATATCTTCCACTAAAGTCCACAATGAGCTGTTGGGCATGAACTGTAACGTTTTGAACAAACTGACTTTATTGCAACAGTTACAGTGTTTGCGTGTGATGTCACAGTGTTTGCGTGTGATGTCACGGTGTTTGCGTGTGATGTCACGGTGTTTGCGTTACAGTGTTTGCGTGTGATGTCACGGTGTTTGCGTTACAGTGTTTGCGTGTGATGTCACAGTGTTTGCGTGTGATGTCACGGTGTTTGCGTGTGATGTCACGGTGTTTGCGTTACAGTGTTTGCGTGTGATGTCACGGTGTTTGCGTTACAGTGTTTGCGTGTGATGTTACGGTGTTTGCGTGTGATGTTACGGTGTTTGTGTGTGATGTCACGGTGTTTGCGTTACAGTGTTTGTGTGTGATGTCACGGTGTTTGCGTTACAGTGTTTGCGTGTGATGTTACGGTGTTTGCGTGTGATGTTACGGTGTTTGCGTTACAGTGTTTGCGTGTGATGTTACGGTGTTTGCGTGTGATGTTACGGTGTTTGTGTGTGATGTCACGGTGTTTGCGTTACAGTGTTTGCGTGTGATGTCACGGTGTTTGCGTGTGATGTTACGGTGTTTGTGTGTGATGTCACGGTGTTTGCGTTACAGTGTTTGCGTGTGATGTTACGGTGTTTGCGTGTGATGTCACGGTGTTTGCGTGTGATGTTACGGTGTTTGTGTGTGATGTCACGGTGTTTGCGTTACAGTGTTTGTGTGTGATGTCACGGTGTTTGCGTTACAGTGTGTGCGTGTGATGTTACGGTGTTTGCGTGTGATGTCACGGTGTTTGCGTGTGATGTCACGGTGTTTGCGTGTGATGTCACGGTGTTTGCGTTACATTGTTTGCGTGTGATGTCACAGTGTTTGCGTGTGATGTTACGGTGTTTGCGTGTGATGTCACGGTGTTTGCGTGTGATGTCACGGTGTTTGCGTTACAGTGTTTGCGTGTGATGTTACGGTGTTTGCGTGTGATGTCACGGTGTTTGCGTTACAGTGTTTGCGTGTGATGTCACGGTGTTTGCGTGTGATGTCACGGTGTTTGCGTTACAGTGTTTGCGTGTGATGTCACGGTGTTTGCGTGTGATGTCACGGTGTTTGCGTCACAGTGTTTGCGTGTGATGTCACGGTGTTTGCGTGTGATGTCACGGTGTTTGCGTGTGATGTCACGGTGTTTGCGTGTGATGTCACGGTGTTTGCGTTACAGTGTTTGCATGTGATGTTACGGTGTTTGCGTGTGATGTTACGGTGTTTGCGTGTGATGTCACGGTGTTTGCGTTACAGTGTTTGCGTGTGATGTCACGGTGTTTGCGTTACAGTGTTTGCGTGTGATGTCACGGTGTTTGCGTTACAGTGTTTGCGTGTGATGTCACGGTGTTTGCGTTACAGTGTTTGCGTGTGATGTCACGGTGTTTGCGTGTGATGTCACGGTGTTTGCGTGTGATGTCACGGTGTTTGCGTTACAGTGTTTGCGTGTGATGTCACGGTGTTTGCGTGTGATGTCACGGTGTTTGCGTTACAGTGTTTGCGTGTGATGTCACAGTGTTTGTGTGTGATGTTACGGTGTTTGCGTGTGATGTCACGGTGTTTGCGTTACAGTGTTTGCGTGTGATGTCACGGTGTTTGCGTGTGATGTTACGGTGTTTGCGTGTGATGTCACGGTGTTTGCGTTACAGTGTTTGCGTGTGATGTCACGGTGTTTGCGTTACAGTGTTTGCGTGTGATGTCACGGTGTTTGCGTTACAGTGTTTGCGTGTGATGTCACAGTGTATGCGTGTGATGTTACGGTGTTTGCGTGTGATGTCACGGTGTTTGCGTTACAGTGTTTGCGTGTGATGTTACGGTGTTTGCGTGTGATGTCACGGTGTTTGCGTGTGATGTCACGGTGTTTGCGTGTGATGTCACGGTGTTTGCGTTACAGTGTTTGCGTGTGATGTTACGGTGTTTGCGTGTGATGTTACGGTGTTTGCGTGTGATGTTACGGTGTTTGCGTGTGATGTCACGGTGTTTGCGTTACAGTGTTTGCGTGTGATGTTACGGTGTTTGCGTGTGATGTCACGGTGTTTGCGTTACAGTGTTTGCGTGTGATGTTACGGTGTTTGCGTGTGATGTCACGGTGTTTGCATTACAATGTTTGCGTGTGATGTGACGGTGTTTGTGTGTGATGTTACGGTGTTTGTGTGTGATGTCACAAGATAACTGTGTTTTTGGTGCTGGTTTAGGTTCACAGTCGTGCTGTTAATGTTTTTAAAGAGTTCTTGTTTTTGGTGAAAGAGGAGTTGTAGTTTGAATATCTCCAGCTCCATGTTGGACTGTAAGTTGATTTAATGACTCAGTCTTAATGTCATGGAGAATGTGAGTGAATGACTGCTGTTGGTGTAAAGATCTATTGTTAAGAACGTACAACTTTGAGGTACTTGTACTTGAGTAATTCAAATTTGTGCCACTTTATATTCTAACTTCATCACATTCATCCGGCAGCTTTAGTCACTGAATAACATTCAACACATCGATAAATGATTAGTTAATAAAAACACTCTTCTGACTAATCCTATAAAAATAAACATAGTTCAAATAACTTTTTTGTGTGTTTTTTGAGTAATATAATTCATGAACAATTTCAATATTTTTCCTTTTGTTTTGGTTCATTGACTTACAGTCTTTAAGCTTAGCTTCTACCAATTTTAGGAATTGGATGAATGAAGCTTTTGAATAAATTACATCACAATTAAGCAGAAACACCAACGTAGACGCTGGCCGATCATTTCTGTCGCTTACATCTTTTAAATAATTCTGTGTAAACAAGATCTTTTACAGCGATTGTTTCATTGTTTGTATTGACGTTTTCAGAATTTAAAATAAACTTGCATCAGCTCTGCTTCAGGTGTCGGACGGCTGGAGCATTAAATTGCCTCGACGGAGGTTTTCTTTGCTTTCCTCAGTCGATCGTTTTTGTAACAGCTCTCATAGTTGCGGTCGACCACGTTGTGAAGCACAAGTGATTTAGAGCCGAGAACATCGAGAGGCTGTGAGCGACTTCCAGCCCAACAACCCCTCTCTGTGCTGGCTTAGACATGGTGGCTCCACCCTGACCCCCACCCAACACACACACACACACACACACACACACACACACATTCACAGCAGAGTCAACTTCAATTCGTGCGAGCTGCTGGCGATCAGGAAACAAGGGGTTAAATGAATGTTTGTGCTTTTGTTGAGCAGGAAAATTTGGGTTTTACGTGTTACTTCAGAAGAAGTCTCTTTATGAATAGAAGCGTCTGTCGTGTTCAGTAATGTGTTTGCCAAGTATGTGTGTGTGTGTGTGTGTGTGTGTGTGTGTGTGTTTCACCACTGTTCATAGAACAGGTCCTTGAGGACACGCTTTCTAAAGTGTCGTCTGTTTAGCAGAAAGATAAACATTTATTCAGGGTGAAACGATGAACAGACTTTGTTCACTGCTGAACCAAATGCAATTCAGACGCCACAACGTTCAGACAGATGTTCGTAGGTGAGTGAAGACCATGTGACTGTGGCGAAGGCTCCTCACAATGATGATCGTTTCTTTAAGGTCAAAACAAACCAGTTGGTACCAGGAGACAAAAAGCTGCATTCTCTCTAGTGTCCACCAGGGGGCGACTCCTCTGGTTGTATAGAAGTCTATAGAAAATGACTCTACTTCTCTCTTGATTTATTCCCTCAGTAAACATTGTAAACATGAGTTTATGTCTCAATCTCTAGTTTCAAGTCTTCTTCAATACAGCATGATGTTCATTTAGTACATGATGGTCCATTTAGAGTCACACAGACCATAAAGCAGGGGATGCTTTAGGGCGGGGCTACACGCTGATTGACAGTATATCAGACGTATACGGCGTCTCTACGTCACTCCTCCTCCGTCCATATATGGTCACTTCCTGTTCACTGGTTGAAAAAAAAACATGGCGGCGACAAAATCGGCAAACTAGAGATTTCAAAACGTCACCGTGACTACGTCCACTTCTCACAGTCTGTTGGTTTGGACGACGTGTCAAACTGTACGCAGAAGAGAAGCTGAAAGTGTTTGAAGACGATGAGCCGAAGCTGTTCTCACGCAGCGTACGTAGATATACCTACAAAAATAACTGCGCTATGATTCACAGATATGACAGAAATATCTTGTAAACTGAAAAACGTCCTGGAAGACATTCATCGTATTGTTTTTACATCTCTCTCGCCTCCAGAGACCTGACCAATCACAGCCTGATGTCGCAATTCAGTTTCATGAAAGTTACAAAAGTCTATGGTTGACGGTGACAAGGTGTGTGAGCAGTTCTATCGAGGCCGGGACGCGGTTAGCTTAGCTTAGCATAAAGACTGGAAGCGGGGGGAAGCTGCTAGCCTGGTTTCTAAACGTTGCATGTTCTTTGTAAAAGTTAACATTTGTGATTTCATGTTTGAGATTTGTACTTAAAATATTTCTTCATGAACATCAGTGTGCCCATCCGACAAGTACTCGTGCAGTGTTTATGCTAAGCTAAGCTAATCAACCTCCACTGTATCTTTTTCCTTTAATTACACTTTTTCAGCTGCATGTTCATGTTGTTTTACTGAATCCATCTTGAGAGCCAGATGAACTTTTAACTGCATGTCTCTTCTCAGGGTCAAGGCGGCGGTTAACAGAGAGAGCGTCGTAAACTACCCGCTCGCTGTCGGGGGAGGGACGGGAGAGAAGGGAGGCAGGGGGAGGAAGGAAGGGTGAAGGGTCACGGTTGATATTATCGGCTCTTTAAAGTGTCAGATATCCTGCAGAGGATGACTGGTGTCTTTGTGCCGTTCAAAGGTTTAATAATCAGGACGAACACGGAGGATTTATTACGTTCTAGAGGTGAGTCAGCTGAAGAAGAAGAGCAGTGGCAGTCTTCCTCACACAGCAGCCGTTATCTTTATAAGACAGCTGCATTCACTCAAGTTTCTTCTGTACTTAAGTACAATTTTCCATTTCATGCTGCTGAATAATTCTACTCCACTACATCTCAAAAGAGAACTGCTGTGATGTTGACTGCACTACAGTGAACATGTGAACACTTTGAAGGTCTTGTTCTGGTTTCCTTTGATTCGGAGGAATCACGGTTCGGTGAAGTTTTGGTTATTTAAGGTTTTGCTCTGTAACTCTTGAACGTGACTTTGTGAAGAAGATGCAGACAAATGATGTCACCCTGCCAATAGTGGTGATTGGAGCCAGGCTAGCTGTTTCCATCTGTTTCCAGTCTTTATGCTAAGCTAAGCTAACCAGCTGCCGGCTGTAGCTTCATATTTAAACAAGAGATAGTAGGCGTGGTCTTCTAGCGCTCCACCAGAATGTTGAACTGTTCCTTTAAGAGATGAGTCACTACAACGTACCTCACACAACGATTCGTATACCTCCGAAAGATTAATACCCATTTTAGTGCATTCTCCTAAGAAATAAACTTCATTCATCCATTTCAAAATACACTTCCTTCTTCACAGGAAACAACTTCGGTTTAAGAAAAGATCATGAAATACTTCGTTAGGTTCAGGAATAGATCGTTAATCACTTGAAAAAGATCGTGGTTTGCGTTGAAGTAACGAGAGAAGAACCGTTACTTAAGTACGCAAGTTACAAATAAACCAATGTTGACTTCTCGCTTCACACGAGCAACGAGCAGCAGTCTCCTCAGGGAAGACCGTGCTTTACACTTCCTGGTTCATGGTCACGTGATTACATGCTGATCTGCTTTAATGTGATATTCATTCTCAAGTTAGGCTGAAACGCTGCATGCGAGCAGCCGGGTCAGTAGACGGAGAGCAGAGCGGGTCTGCTGTTCAACGTTGGGTCGGTACCGGTTCAGAGCAGGTAGATCACCTGTGAGATCACGGGAAAAAGATGCAACCGATACGTAGGTACGGAGAGCTGAGGCCACAAGGGGCGGGACAGGAAGTCTGCTGTTTCCTAGCACTTCGCATGGAGCATCCTGATTGGACGTCAGAGCCCTGGAGTCTCCCCCCTCACACGCCTCTGTCTCCTCACTGAGGACTCTTTGTAGCGGCCGGGGGGGCGAGGCGGACCAGCTTGAACCACCGGGGGAAACATCTGGGCATGTTTGGTGAATATGCGCTGTGTGTGTGTACAGTAAATACCCCACCCATCACTTCCTACCCCACCCACACTCCAAGACAAGAGTCGGAGTGTGGAGAGGTTGACTTTTCCAGAGCGGCTCGGCCGTTGCATCAGGTCTGAATATAGCACCTGCATGACGTCAGTCTGAGAGGAAATAGACTTTAGTTCAGCTTCACTGAAACACCCAAAGAGAAGTGTGTGCTGGGAGGAAGGGCGGAGGTTTCTGTGCATTTGAAGAATGGAACAGAACGTTCCGTTCATGGTTGATGTTTGGATGTGTGGTTGTATGAGGTTCTGCTCCATAGTCAGTGTGTCACGACAGCACAGGGACAAACAGACAAGGAAGAGTTCAAAGACACAGAGTCCATCCACTGAAGCTCTGATTCTCCTCAGAACAGAGCAGCTGCTCTCCTGCTGCTGGTGCTGCTGGTGTTGGTGGTGCTGCTGGTGGTGGTGTTGGTGGTGGTGTTGGTGGTGGTGTTGGTGGTGGTGGTGGTGGTGTTGGTGGTGGTGTTGGTGGTGTTGGTGGTGGTGGTGGTGTTGGTGGTGGTGGTGGTGGTGTTGGTGGTGGTGTTGGTGGTGTTGGTGGTGGTGTTGGTGGTGTTGGTGGTGTTGGTGGTGTTGGTGGTGGTGTTGGTGGTGGTGGTGGTGGTGTTGGTGGTGGTGGTGGTGTTGGTGGTGGTGGTGGTGGTGTTGGTGGTGGTGGTGGTGGTGTTGGTGGTGTTGGTGGTGGTGTTGGTGGTGTTGATGGCGGTGGTGGTGTTGGTGGTGGTGTTGGTGGTGGTGTTGGTGGTGGTGGTGGTGTTGATGGTGGTGGTGGTGTTGGTGGTGGTGTTGTTGGTGGTGGTGTTGGTGTTGTTGGTGGTGGTGTTGGTGGTGTTGGTGGTGGTGGTGGTGGTGTTGGTGGTGTTGGTGGTGTTGGTGGTGGTGTTGGTGGTGTTGGTGGTGTTGGTGTTGGTGGTGGTGTTGGTGGTGTTGGTGGTGGTGGTGGTGTTGGTGGTGGTGGTGGTGTTGGTGGTGGTGGTGGTGGTGGTGTTGGTGGTGGTGTTGGTGGTGTTGGTGGTGGTGTTGGTGGTGGTGTTGGTGGTGTTGGTGGTGGTGGTGGTGGTGTTGGTGGTAGTGTTGGTGGTGTTGGTGGTGGTGGTGTTGGTGGTGGTGTTGGTGTTGGTGGTGGTGTTGGTGTTGGTGGTGGTGTTGGTGGTGGTGTTGGTGGTGGTGTTGGTGGTGTTGGTGTTGGTGGTGGTGTTGGTGGTGGTGTTGGTGGTGGTGGTGTTGGTGGTGGTGTTGGTGGTGTTGGTGGTGGTGGTGTTGGTGGTGGTGTTGGTGGTGTTGATGGTGGTGGTGGTGTTGGTGGTGGTGTTGGTGGTGGTGTTGGTGGTGGTGGTGGTGTTGATGGTGGTGGTGGTGTTGGTGGTGGTGGTGTTGGTGGTGGTGTTGTTGGTGGTGGTGTTGGTGGTGGTGTTGTGTGACTTTGATGTCTTTTCTAAAGAGACCACACAAAAAACAGAGATTATCTATGAATCATGAGAAGAACTGATTCATGTTTTCACGAACGTTACCTTCAAAGATCTTGAAGACGTAAACCAGACACGAAGAAGAGACGTTCGGTCTGAAACATGTTCACATGTTAAGTACTTTAAAATAGAGACGAAATAAATGAATAACTCTTCATCAGTTAAACCAACAGACTAAACGCTCGACTTTCACATTAATGTTATAAATCAGCTACAATTATCTGAACAATACGAACAATTCAGGCTCCCTCGTGTGGCTGAACGGTGAACTGCAGATATAAAT
>CM051707.1:1087936-1145436 GCA_028022725.1 Lycodopsis pacificus | reverse complement strand
CAGGCTCTTTTTTCTGCTGAGTTTCGTTCACAGCACTGTATTAGCGCTCTGCGGCGTCGTTAGCTTGCTGGTTTAGCAGCCGTTGTGCTGCGGAGATAACGCTGCTCTGTGGGGATGATGAGCTCAGAGAGATGAAGAGTTATCTCATCACTGACAGATCAACAACTTTCTGTCACGATTTCAAACACTGCAAGAAAAACCCACGAGGTCAGCAATATGTTGTCATAATCTATCAAACCGCTCACGTTTAAATGAAGACGCGTTGGAACAACAGTGATGTTGCATAATGTTGTGATGCAGAAGTAAAAGCTAACAACGTGTTTATATAATAACCATAAAGAATAAACAAACTTATAACTAATTCATTTAAGACTAGTGACGAAACAATTGACTACATTGAACCACTGAACACATGAAGGAGTCATATCATGTCCAATTAAAAACTAATAACTAACAAACAAGTGACTATTTAACAACACGTAACATATTAACATAACAAATCTAACTAACTCACTAACTAACTCACTAGTAACGAAAAACTAAGTCATACCTACGACCCAATTATTAACCAATGACAGACGAAGTAATACATCATGAATACACAAGTAACTATTAACTATCTAACACATAACTTACTAACACACCAATAACTAACAAACTAACTAACTAACGAAATAACTAACTAACTAACTAAATAACTAGTGACTACAAATAAATAAATAAATACATAGCTGACTAGGCAGTTAGCAACTTACACATAATAACAATACTGAATGCAATTTAACCAATAACTAATTGATAGTAAAATAAATAATCAAAAACTCATCTAACAAAAGTAAAACTAAAATCGGTGAATTAACTCAGTAGATAACTCAGTAACTGACTAGTATATAGTTAGTAACGTGAATAATCACAAACTAACAAACACATGACTAACTAACTCAAGTTAACGAGAATAACTAGACTAACTGATGATATCATGAATAATTCAAAACTAACTAACTAACCACTAACTAATGTAACCATAACGACACGGAACAAACAGCTGAATCTCAGAATGAACATTCAGACTTTCACTTTCATCAGAAACTAAAATCAGTTCAACGGTTCAAGAAGAAGAAGAAGAAGAAGAAGAAGAAGAAGAAGAAGAAGAAGAAGAAGAAGAAGAAGAAGAAGAAGAAGAAGAAGAAGAAGAAGAAGAAGAAGAAGAAGAAGAAGAAGAAGAAGACTCTCCGTTTAACAGCACGGAGGATCAATGAGCCATCAGCTGTTTGATCAGTTCTATGGATGAAGCACGTGCGTGTGCGTGTGCGTGTGTGTGCATGCGTGTGCGTGTGTGCGTGCGTGTGTGTGCGTGTGTGTGCGTGCGTGTGCGTGTGTGCGTGTGTGCGTGTGTGTGCATGCGTGTGCGTGTGTGCGTGTGTGTGCGTGCGTGTGCATGCGTGTGCATGCGTGTGCGTGTGTGTGTGCGTGCGTGTGCATGCGTGCTTACACAGCAGACAAAGTAAAACGCTGCGGTGGTTAAACAGCCAATCAGAAGCCTCGGTTAGTGATGAGGCTGAAGGTCACAGAAGAGGAATGTTGTGTTCAGGAACTGTTTGAATTTTCAGGTTTACACTCAAACAGGATATTATTATTATTATTATTATTATTATTATTATTATTATTATTATAGGACATTATTATTAAGATTCTTTTAAACAGAGCCAGGCTAGCTGTTTCCCCCTGCTTCCAGTGTTTATGCTAAGCTAGGCTAACTGCGTCCTGAGAGATATCTTTCATCTTTCAAGTTCATTTCCCAAAATCTTAAACTATTGCTTTAAAAGTTTGGATTCTGAAACCAACTACGGATGATGTTTGTAAATATTTAAAATCCTTGTATGTCTAATAACTAATAACTAATAAACGGTCCAGACTGCAGCTGATTTGTGATCTTTTCGTGGTCTTGCAGAGAACGGTCCCCGACTCTCGGTGGCGGCGGAACAGCTGGCGGTTGTGTCGCGGCGAGGAGGGAACGCGACGCTGCCGTGCGAGATCCGAATGGACCGATCGCTGACGCCCAGCCGCAAGATGAGGATCAAATGGAGCAAGCTGACGTCAGACTACCTGAAAGAGGTCGAACACATGTTACACACGTTACACACGTTACGCATGTTACGCACGTTACGCACGTTACGCACGTTATGCATGTTACACACATGTGTAACATGTGTAACATGTTACGCACGTTACGCACGTTACGCACGTTACGCACGTTACGCACGTTACGCACGTTACACACGTTACACACATGTGTAACATGTTACGCACGTTACGCACGTTACACACGTTACGCACGTTACGCACGTTTCGCACGTTACGCACGTTACGCACGTTACGCACGTTTCGCACGTTACGCACGTTACACACATGTGTAACATGTTACGCACGTTACGCACGTTACACACGTTACGCACGTTACGCACGTTTCGCACGTTACACACGTTACGCACGTTACGCACGTTTCGCACGTTACGCACGTTACGCACGTTACACACATGTGTAACATGTTACGCACGTTACGCACGTTACGCACGTTACACACGTTACGCACGTTACGCACGTTACGCACGTTACGCACGTTACACACATGTGTAACATGTGTAACATGTGTGATCATGAATTCAAGGAGCGCTCTGCTGGTTTCTCTTCTGCATCGAACTGAAACAATCACTTCTTTGTAAGAAGCGTGTTTCGTCGGTGTGCTCTGTCACAGCAGCAGGTTTGTACAGATTCCTGCAGACGCAGAAGTCCATTATGCAAATGTGCAGAGAATGAAAGTGTTTTTATCCTTTTGAGCTGATCAGCATTTCGTGACAGAAACGTGAACAAATGCAGGTTTCTAAATATTTAAAACAATATACAGATTTAGTTAATTATGCTTTTTTCTTTTAGGCAGATTTAGACTCTGGACAGAGCCCAACTGTTCCACCTGTTTCCGTCTTTATGCTAAGCTAAGCTAGCTTTATTTAACAGACAGATATGAGAGTTGTGTCAATATTCTCATCTCAGTCCCCACCAGAAAGTGAACAAACATATTTTCCAACTATCGCACAAATCTAACCTTTTGATTTCAAGGGGCCAGTTTGTAGGATTTAGTGACATCTAGTGGTTTGGTTGCAAACTGCGTCCAACTGAACACGTCGCCAGTCACTCCGACCTCTTCAGGTCATCCACGACATCATGAACCAGGAAGTGAAAGCAACGGCATAACAAACATAGAACTTCGTATAAACCGTTCCTGTTGGTAGTTTCCTGTGAAGACGAAAGTTTATTTAAGAATAAAATGTACGAGTGTTTTTCTGCTCATAGATCGGTGGAACGCTACACACGGAGCTGTAAGAATGGGGTTTGCATGTTCTGTAACATGAAGCCATGAAACATTATTATTGTGCTCAACAGTCATAATCAGCTGCAACAACACAACATCTCGCTCTGCCTCCTTCTAGGTGGACGTATTCGTCGCCATGGGTTACCACAAAAGGAGTTACGGCAGTTTCCATGGACGCGTCCACCTGCAGGGCTCCTCCCCCATGGACGCCTCGCTGGTCATCACAGAGCTCACGCTGGAGGATTATGGGAGATACAAGTGTGAAGTCATCGATGGGCTGGAAGATGGAACGGTGGTGGTGTCCCTCGACCTGGAAGGTGAAGCAACTCTTGCGCATGGAAATGTCGATATGAATCTCATTGTTCTGTAACAGCCGACTACATTCAGCAGCGCGAGCGGCGACTGCTCGGGGGGGAAGTCAGCAGCGTGTTCGTCAGTGTCAGCTTCATTGTGCTTGAGATGTCAGCAGCGAGGTTTAACCTGCTAACTCCCTCCGCAGGCGTGGTCTTCCCCTACTTCCCCCGCCTGGGTCGCTACAACCTCAACTTCTACGACGCTGAGCGGGCGTGTCGGGACCAGGACGCCGTCGTGGCCTCCTTCGACCAGCTGCACGAGGCGTGGCGAGGGAAGCTGGACTGGTGCAACGCCGGCTGGCTGAGCGACGGCTCGGTCCAGTACCCCATCACCAACCCCAGAGAACCCTGCGGAGGCAAGAACATGCTGCCGGGCGTCCGCAACTACGGCCTGAGAGACAAAGAGAAGAACCACTACGACGTCTTCTGCTTCACCTCCCACTACCAAGGTGTGTGTGCGTGCGTGCGTGCGTGCGTGCGTGCGTGCGTGCGTGCGTGCGTGCGTGCGTGCGTGCGTGCGTGCGTGCGTGCGTGCGTGCGTGCGTGCGTGCGTGCGTGCGTGCGTGCGTGCGGCCTCTATCTGTTGGCTCAAAAGAAAAGATCAAATCCTTCAGTAACAGTAACAACACCACAATCTAAAATACTCTGTTACAAGCAAAAGTCCTGCATTCAAAATTCTACTTGAGTAAAAATACCAAAGTATTACCAATTGAATGTACTTTAGGAGCATTTCAGTGGTTGAGGTCCGGTCCGGTGGATCTGGTGACATCTAGTGGTCCGCTGCTGTTTCTCCATTCTCTGCTTTTGTAAAAGCAGCTTTTTCTAAGGTGACGGAAAAATAAAACGATTCTTGTTTCGAGGTGATTATACACTAAAGAATACTTCTTTTATATTACGTTCCATTGCTGCCAATAGACGTAAACTCTTGGAGGTCCCGAAAGATAATATTTCTTGAATCTTTTTGCAAATAACTTGAATTGATTGAAGCTTATTGCTCCGTTTCTTTTATTCTGCTCAGGTGTATAAACCCTGCAGCCTTCATTGGTCGTCAGTGGACTTTAGTTCTCACATGTTGTGTGTTCACGTCTTTGTGCTCATCGTTCTCCGTCTTCCTGTCGTCTCAGGTCGCTTCTACTACCTGATCCACCCGTCCAAGCTGACCTACGACGAGGCGGTCAGGGCGTGCCAACAGGACGGCGCCCAGATCGCCGAGGTCGGCCAGATGTACGCCGCCTGGAAGCTGCTGGGCTACGACCGCTGCGACGCCGGCTGGTTGGCCGACGGCAGCGTCCGTTACCCCGTGTCCCGCCCCCGCCGGCGCTGCAGCCCCACGGAGGCCGCCGTCAGGTTCAGCGGCTTCCCCGACAAAAAGCACAAGCTGTACGGAGCGTACTGCTTCAAGGGCCACAACTGAGCCGCACACACACACACACACACACACACACACACACCGGCATGCACACACACACACATTCATACACTATGGACACACAAGTGGACAAAGAGACGTGAACAAACACATTCAAACTGTGATGCTTTATTTACATGGAAACCTTAAGACATTGTTATCTGATACTCTGAAGGATAGTTTACACATATTTAAGCTTCATATTATTTAACCAATGCTTTGGAGGGGGGGGGCATGCTGTCTGTAAATGGACAGGTCACGTCATATGAGCAGAAACAACTGAACTGAGAACAGTTTCACAGCTGAAAGGACTCGCGGTCGGACGGATACTTTGGGCACTCATCTTGTTTTGTTCGAGGAGAAAGAGAGAGATCATGTGACTTGTGATGTCATCAGGTAGGGACACAAAGTCTCGCACAACTTAACCGATGTTCACCGACCGTACGAGACTAAAGGTGCTACGACCGCTTCTTTGTACTTCATCAGTATTTCATGTTTTTGTACCAATGTGTTCGGACCAAACATCTCCACAATGAATACGGGAAAAAATACAACGTTGTTTATGTTTTCCAAGTCTAATGTTATTATCTAGAAATGTACTTCTGTTCATGACTATTGTTTTTTATATCCTGTAGAAATATTTACATTATTATCTTTTTTGTCTTATTGGCCAAACTATCCAAATCTCTTTGGTTTACATGAAGCGGAACAAATGCAAAAACTCCACAACACAGAAAAAGAAGAAGATTTGATCTTTGCACTGAACGCGTAGACGAGTCGTTGAACGCGTAGACGAGTCGTTGAACGCGTAGACGAGTCGTTGAACGCGTAGACGAGTCGTTGAACGCGTAGACGAGTCGTTGAACGCGTACACGAGTCGTTGAACGCGTAGACGAGTCGTTGAACGCGTACACGAGTCGTTGAACGCGTACACGAGTCGTTGAACGCGTACACGAGTCGTTGAACGCGTAGACGAGTCGTTGAACGCGTAGACGAGTCGTTGAACGCGTACACGAGTCGTTGAACGCGTACACGAGTCGTTGAACGCGTAGACGAGTCGTTGAACGCGTACACGAGTCGTTGAACGCGTACACGAGTCGTTGAACGCGTACACGAGTCGTTGAACGCGTAGACGAGTCGTTGAACGCGTAGACGAGTCGAGTCGTTGAACGCGTAGACGAGTCGTTGAACGCCTAGACGAGTCGTTGAACGCCTAGACGAGTCGTTGAACGCGTAGACGAGTCGTTGAACGCGTAGACTAGTCGTTGAACGCGTAGACGAGTCGTTGAACGCGTAGACGAGTCGTTGAACGCGTAGACGAGTCGTTGAACGCGTATACGAGTCGTTGAACGCGTAGACGAGTCGTTGAACGCGTAGACGAGTCGTTGAACGCGTAGACGAGTCGTTGAACGCGTAGACGAGTCGTTGAACGCGTAGACGAGTCGTTGAACGCGTAGACGAGTCGTTGAACGCGTAGACGAGTCGTTGAACGCGTACACGAGTCGTTGAACGCGTAGACGAGTCGTTGAACGCGTACACGAGTCGTTGAACACGTACACGAGTCGTTGAACGCGTACACGAGTCGTTGAACGCGTAGACGAGTCGTTGAACGCGTACACGAGTCGTTGAACGCGTACACGAGTCGTTGAACGCGTACACGAGTCGTTGAACGCGTACACGAGTCGTTGAACGCGTAGACGAGTCGTTGAACGCGTAGACGAGTCGAGTCGTTGAACGCGTAGACGAGTCGTTGAACGCCTAGACGAGTCGTTGAACGCCTAGACGAGTCGTTGAACGCGTAGACGAGTCGTTGAACGCGTAGACGAGTCGTTGAACGCGTAGACTAGTCGTTGAACGCGTAGACGAGTCGTTGAACGCGTAGACGAGTCGTTGAACGCGTATACGAGTCGTTGAACGCGTAGACGAGTCGTTGAACGCGTAGACGAGTCGTTGAACGCGTAGACGAGTCGTTGAACGCGTAGACGAGTCGTTGAACGCGTAGACGAGTCGTTGAACGTGTAGACGAGTCGTTGAACATGTAGACAGAATAGAAACAGTCGAGTCACTCGATGTGGCTGCTTCTCTCTGTTCTTAGACTTCAGAGCATGTTTAGCTTCTACAAGCACAAAGCAGCTGTCAGTGTAGATCTGCACCCACTACATCTATCGATCTATAGATCTATAGATAGATAGATCTATAGGCTGTTTGATAGGAATACTGTCGTTTCTTATCGTGAGAGATTCGAGGCGAGCCTCAACCCTCCGTATGGAACTCCACAAGTCTGTCTCAAAAAAGTTCAAACTTCACTTGATCACCAGTTATCGGTTAACTGGGTCTAAAAACAAACCTTTAAATCCACAAGACTAATTATTAGGACATCCGGAGAGCGCAGACGTTGGCCAGTGAGACTGATTTGTGCGTCTGCGTCGTGATTCGGCTTCTTGCTCGGTTTGGTGCTCCGCCCTTCAACCACGTGTCATGAAAAGCGGGCTGGTAGGTTTAAACAAACCCAACCGAAACACAAAAGCTCTGTGGCAACGGTAAATCAATATAAAAGTAAGCTTTGAGAAGTATATTTCAATAAGTCGTCCAAGAATACAAAAGTAACGATGTGGACGGACCGAGCGCAGCATCAACGGGGCTGTCCAGCGTCCACATCTTCGCTTCATTGATTATCACCGTGTTGAGTTATCAGAAGCTTTGTCTGAACCTAAAGAAGTGACGAGCTAAACGCACCAGAGAGAGCTGCAGCCTCGCGGCTCAGACAGGAAGTGAATCCTCATCTTGACAGATGGACCGTTTGTGTTTTAATCGCCAACCAAACAACCAAATGTACCAACTCCAGAGACCAGAACACCTTCTCAGCTCAAGTTGAAGCATTTTGCATTCATTTCTCCCGACGACGTCTCTGAGCAGCATTCCTAACGAATGCGCCGTAATGCGTCGATATCCCACAAATGATTGAGTAGGTTACCATGGTGATCTTGAGCTTTCATCCATCAGACCGCAGTTTGCTGCTCGTGTGAAACGAAAAGTCCACATCGATGTTCTTCTCATGTAACTTCAGTAGTTATTGGAACTCAAACCTAACCGAGTCCTTTTGTTGCCTGAACCTAACGTAGTGGTTTCCTTTGTCGACAGAAGTTCATTTTGAAGAGACTGTATTCATGTAAAGAGCAGACATCGACACGTGTTGCACACAACAAATGAGGAATAACTACGTGAAATATCATTCGGACCGTTGAACACACAGCTAGAAGAAGATACGACAGAAGATTAAACTTTCACTGAAACAGCACACGACTGTGAGATGACGACATCCACGTCTTCTGGATAACAAGCGAGAGAACCAGACTTCCCCTCCGTAAGATGAGGAAACACTTAGTAACCGCGAGGAAACGCTTAGTAACCGCGAGGAAACGCTTAGTAACCGCGAGGAAACGCTTAGTAACCGAGAGGAAACGCTTAGTAACCGCGAGGAAACGCTTAGTAACCGAGAGGAAACGCTTAGTAACCGAGAGGAAACGCTTAGTAACCGAGAGGAAACGCTTAGTAACCGAGAGGAAACGCTTAGTAACCGAGAGGAAACGCTTAGTAACCGCGAGGAAACGCTTAGTAACCGCGAGGAAACGCTTAGTAACCGCGAGGAAACGCTTAGTAACCGCGAGGAAACGCTTAGTAACCGAGAGGAAACGCTTAGTAACCGCGAGGAAACGCTTAGTAACCGAGAGGAAGCGCTTAGTAACCGAGAGGAAGCGCTTAGTAACCGTGAGGAAACGCTTAGTAACCGTGAGGAAACGCTTAGTAACCGAGAGGAAGCGCTTAGTAACCGTGAGGAAACGCTTAGTAACCGAGAGGAAGCGCTTAGTAACCGTGAGGAAACGCTTAGTAACCGTGAGGAAACGCTTAGTAACCGAGAGGAAGCGCTTAGTAACCGTGAGGAAACGCTTAGTAACCGAGAGGAAACGCTTAGTAACCGTGAGGAAGCGCTTAGTAACCGAGAGGAAGCGCTTAGTAACCGAGAGGAAGCGCTTAGTAACCGAGAGGAAGCGCTTAGTAACCGAGAGGAAGCGCTTAGTAACCGTGAGGAAACGCTTAGTAACCGTGAGGAAACGCTTAGTAACCGAGAGGAAACGCTTAGTAACCGAGAGGAAGCGCTTAGTAACCGAGAGGAAGCGCTTACTAACCGTGAGGAAACGCTTAGTAACCGAGAGGAAGCGCTTAGTAACCGAGAGGAAGCGCTTAGTAACCGCGAGGAAACGCTTAGTAACCGAGTCACGGAGTAACGTACCAATCGCTGAGTCACAGACGGGACTCAGTCAGTCCTGATCCAGAGCACGGCTCCCTGATCGCTATCGAGGCTCTGCAGAGACTCCGAACCGAGACAGAAACACAACGGAGGCCCTCAGGGCTGCTTCCATGTCCGGCTTTCAGAGGTAAACGCTGCACATCGACCAAGTGTTAGCTCACCGTACGGCGGCCCAGCCGGCCCCAGACTCCGGGTTAGTCATCCACTCGGCTCCACTGAACAATCAGCCAGACTTACCGCTGAAGACCTGCTGGACAGACTGGATGGAACTCCCTCACTGTGGGAAACGAAGTGTTGCTTTACAGAACAACTTACTGAAGCGTCTCCTGCAGGATTAGCTAAACGACACCATGTGTTTCCTTTCTAACTTGTGTTTTTTGTCAGTTCATGTAAACAGTTTGCAGACGATGTTAACTGAGTTCGTTAAAGGGATCTTTGACATTTTGGGAAATACGACCTCAGCCTGTTCGAACCACGAGGTCGCCGCTTCATGTTCTCTGAGAGAAGCGGACACACGAGAGGCTGCTGGTGAAACTCCATTCAGCCATGTTGGACATTTCAACGTCCAAAGACAAGAAAACTGTGTTGCACATTTAAGGATTCAAAGAGTGAAACATAAATAAGCTGGAAGTGATTTCAACATATTGACCCAAAAAAAGACTGAAGTCTCGTTCATGCGTCACATTGAGGATGTTGAGCTGGAGAATAGTTCATCAATACAACTAAGAGATTGACTGACACCACTTTCATATCTCTCTGTTAAATATAAGGCTTCAGCCGATTAGCTTAGCATGAGGACACAGCTAGCTTAGCTCTTTTAAACTAAATCCACAAACACTCAGCTCTAAAGTAGCTCAGTTGTTTTACGGATTAAAGAAACTATGTAACATGTTAAGTTTGTTTTATTTCAAACGTTAGGCTAGCTGTTTCCCCCTGCTTCCAGTCTTTATGCTAAGCTGCATATTAAGTGTATAACACTTCATTTCCCAAAATGTCAAACTATTCCTCAGAAGTCTAAAGAAACGTCACATCTGTTGCCTTTTATTTGATGAATAATCTGACCGACTTTGCTCGTCTTGTTCATAACTGCAGCGTTCAGAGGAAACCTTCAGGACTCAAAGACAGAAGGACAATAAAACATTCATAAACCTGGACCTGCGTCTCATTGACTTCTCCATTCATCCACAAAATACATCAGCTGAAGAGAAGCCAGCCGAGCTCAGGGTGGAGCTGAACCACAGAGCTCAGGGTGGAGCTGAACTACAGAGCTCAGGGTGGAGCTGAACCACAGAGCTCAGGGTGGAGCTGAACTACAGAGCTCAGGGTGGAGCTCAACCACAGAGCTCAGGGTGGAGCTCAACCACAGAGCTCAGGGTGGAGCTGAACTACAGAGCTCAGGGTGGAGCTGAACTACAGAGCTCAGGGTGGAGCTGAACTACAGAGCTCAGGGTGGAGCTCAACCACAGAGCTCAGGGTGGAGCTGAACTACAGAGCTCAGGGTGGAGCTGAACTACAGAGCTCAGGGTGGAGCTCAACCACAGAGCTCAGGGTGGAGCTCAACCACAGAGCTCAGGGTGGAGCTCAACCACAGAGCACAGGGTGGAGCTCAACCACAGAGCTCAGGGTGGAGCTCAACCACAGAGCTCAGGGTGGAGCTCAACCACAGAGCGGATCAGGTGGAGTTCCTGCGTGATGCAGTAATGTTTCCAGAGGGGGGGGGGGGGGCATTCATGGTGCTGTAACTGAAATACAGAACACACACGATGCTGTTCGGACCTGAGTGACGGCGTCGGTGATTCTTCTGACGTTGACTCATATTCCACCAAAAGTAATTATTGGTTTTGTGTACATGGACACGAATTGTCTGTTTTTTTGTCGTGTTGCTGAGGACTACAATAATACAGATGGAACGTTAATGAGTGGACACACGCATGAAATGCATCTACGTAACTAAGCAACAGTCACGAGAGTGACGTAGTTTATAATATTCAAAAAGACGATTATTGGTGGACGGACGAGTCCAACAAACCATTGATGAATATAACCGTTGCAGCGTTGTATCATTACAATGTGGGCAGTGTATGTGATAGCACAGAAACAAGCTCAGTGCATTCTGGGAGTTGTAGGTTTTCTACCTTGCGAGCTGAAGGGAATAAAACCTCAGAATACCACCTGGTCTTATCTTTTCAGCAGTAAAATACTTATTCAATAAAAGAATATTGATGAGAGCAGCTTTAAAGTTTCACGTCTTGCTTGAGAGCCAGACAGGAAGTCAGAGCGTAACGAGAGGAACCAGTGAGTTGTTGGTTTTGGTCTTTTCACGGTTTGACGATGAGAACAATATAAATGTAGTGGTAGGAAATAAAACCACGCAAACAGCAGGTTGTGTTGTGATGTTGCAGCTGAGAAATGAAACTGAAACAACGTGGACATTGTTTCACAGTAACTCGCATGAAGAAACAATGATTACATAAAAGAAGCTCTTGTGTCACAGATACATATACGCTGACAAACAATATGTAAAAAGGTCAAATGCACAAAGGACATGAAAAAATCTTGTTTTCACATTCCCTTTATTTGTTGGATTAAAATCACAGATTCCAGATCTGCGGCAGAGATCAACATCTGACAAAGCTTTCGTCTCAGAACCCGACGCAAAGATGGAACCTTTCAAACAATGGGCGGACAAACATGGTGAGATCTGTAAACAGCACGGAGAGTCGTCATTAACAGAACCACTTCAGTTCCAATGACCTTTATTCAATATCACAGTCCATTCATAGTGTTGAAAGTATACAATAAGTTAAATTCATATGGCTTCATATAGTATTTAGAATATATATATCCTATGATTAATAGCACACGCACATTCATAACAATCTCTTTAGCTCCGTGTGCCGCCTTTTAAATCTCCCTTTTGTTTAAAAACAACAAACTCAGCTAAAATATTTTGTACAAAAATCTACACGTGGAAATCAGCCAGAAAAATGTGTCATGATGAGCAGCAACAAACCGCAACTCAACGAATTGAAATATGCCCTGTGATAATAATTTAAAGTGATGAATTCATGCTCTTCATAGTCCATAACACTAAAGACTACTGGGCTGGCTCTTATAGGAGTGGATCTTGTGTTTTGGTGGTTTGTTCCCAAAATGAAAGGCACCCTGTGGAGTTATTGATCTGCAGTAACTCCACGGAGCAATGTCTTTAAAATAAGACGAGTGGGCTGAGGTCACTACATTACATCGGGCTGGGTATCGACAGTACTTCTGAGACTTCTCCAATCAAGCGATACCTCACTGGAACCGTTTGTGTTCCCAAATATAAATGACTATTCGTTTGGTTTGGCTCGCAGCCAATCACCACAAGCATTCTGCTAATTAATGCGACCTGTGATTTGCCGACTACCGCAGCAGCTACAACTCATTCAGCGGGGATTTCCTGCCTGCGTACGGTTCTGAACACGGATTTCTGAGCTGGCAGCTAGCAGATAACGGAGCCAACAGCAGAAACAACGCAACAGTGCTGACAGCGCTAACAGCGCTAACAGCAGCAGTGCTGACTGAGCTAACAGCGCTAACAGCAACAGTGCTGACAGAGCTAACAGCAACAGTGCTGACAGAGCTAACAGCAACAGTGCTGACTGAGCTAACAGCGCTAACAGCAGCAGTGCTGACAGAGCTAACAGCACTAACAGCAGCAGTGCTGACTGAGCTAACAGCACTAACAGCAGCAGTGCTGACAGAGCTAACAGCACTAACAGCAGCAGTGCTGACTGAGCTAACAGCGCTAACAGCAACAGTGCTGACAGAGCTAACAGCGCTAACAGCAACAGTGCTGACAGAGCTGACAGCGCTAACAGCAGCAGTGCTGACAGAGCTAACAGCGCTAACAGCAACAGTGCTGACAGAGCTAACAGCGCTAACAGCAACAGTGCTGACTGAGCTGACAGCACTAACAGCAACAGTGCTGACTGAGCTAACAGCGCTAACAGCAGCAGTGCTGACTGAGCTAACAGCACTAACAGCAACAGTGCTGACTGAGCTGACAGCGCTAACAGCAACAGTGCTAACAGCAACAGTGCTGACAGAGCTAACAGCGCTAACAGCAACAGTGCTGACAGAGCTAACAGCGCAAACAGCAACAGTGCTGACAGAGCTAACAGCGCAAACAGCAACAGTGCTGACAGAGCTAACAGCGCTAACAGCAGCAGTGCTGACTGAGCTAACAGCGCTAACAGCAACAGTGCTGACAGAGCTAACAGCAACAGTGCTGACAGAGCTAACAGCAACAGTGCTGACTGAGCTAACAGCGCTAACAGCAGCAGTGCTGACAGAGCTAACAGCACTAACAGCAGCAGTGCTGACTGAGCTAACAGCACTAACAGCAGCAGTGCTGACAGAGCTAACAGCACTAACAGCAGCAGTGCTGACTGAGCTAACAGCGCTAACAGCAACAGTGCTGACAGAGCTAACAGCGCTAACAGCAACAGTGCTGACAGAGCTGACAGCGCTAACAGCAGCAGTGCTGACAGAGCTAACAGCGCTAACAGCAACAGTGCTGACAGAGCTAACAGCGCTAACAGCAACAGTGCTGACTGAGCTGACAGCACTAACAGCAACAGTGCTGACTGAGCTAACAGCGCTAACAGCAGCAGTGCTGACTGAGCTAACAGCACTAACAGCAACAGTGCTGACAGAGCTAACAGCGCTAACAGCAACAGTGCTGACAGAGCTAACAGCGCAAACAGCAACAGTGCTGACAGAGCTAACAGCACAAACAGCAACAGCGCCGACAGAGCTAACAGCGCTAACAGCAACAGTGCTGCCAGAGCTAACAGAGCTAACAGCAACAGTGCTGACAGAGCTAACAGCGCAAACAGCAACAGCACTGACAGAGCTAACAGCGCTAACAGCAACAGTGCTGACAGAGCTAACAGCGCTAACAGCAACAGTGCTGACAGAGCTAACAGCGCTAACAGCAACAGAGCTAACAGCGCTAACAGCAACAGTGCTGACAGAGCCCAGAGAGAAAATGATACGAGTGCGTCAAACAACTTTGTGTTTGCTTGATTTTGTCTTCTTTAAATTTCCGGCAGACAGGAAGTGCATCGCTGCCTCCAGGCGGTTGACAACAACAACACGTTTGACGGACCACTGACGTCAGAGCGCAACTTAAAATGACAATTTAAAGATGGCGGGTTTGTGCAGGATGTCCCGTTTTAAGATTCACCAGAGGGGCGTTTACTGACCTGTTTTACATTGTACAACTAAACGTTAGAATCTCTTCAGCACCAGTTTTCCTGTTCGTTGAGACTTGAGAAATGATCAACAAATTAAACTAACTTCTCACGAGTTTTACGGTTCAGATCCGGAATGAAGTCCTTTGCGGAGGCATCGATAGACAGTTCAGTGCGTCTCTCCGTCTATCGATGCCTCTGGACCGACGTGTTCGGCTGCCACCGCTGAACAAAAACCCACAAATCAGTGTCTGATCTGATCCTCTGTCTGCTGCCTCTCCTCCCTCGGGAAAGGGTTCCAGTGGTTCTGGAAGAAACTGTTACTCTGCTGCTGCTCTTGGGTCGGGTCGGGTTTCTGCGGACTCTTGGGGTGATGGACGTGGTGGTGCTGGTGCTGGTTCTGTTGCTCGTTGCTCTGGTTGTTGCGGCGCCGGACAGTTAATGACTTGTGGTAGGTCGCGGCTGAGAAGACGGATCGGAAAAGAACAGAAAGAGCGTTAAAAAGTGAGAAAACGTCTCCAACATGTTTTTGCAGCCTCGTGATTCTGAACCACTCACGGCTGGTGCAGGTGACTTTGGGCTCATCCCATTGGCCGTTGGCCCGGCAGCGGATGGTGGGGGCGTGTCTCTGGATGAAGCCCTGGTTGCAGTGGTAGCGGAGCAGAGTGTTGATCTCGTAGCGAGGCTTCACCGCACCGAACACTCGGGTGTCCTTCACCACGGGGGGCTGCCCACATGAGACTGATGGCAGGAGACAGACAGAGGACACGGTGGGACGCCTAAACCTACATTTATTGACTAGATGGACACTTGGAGGCGGAGCAACAAGCTGTGAACACAACATTTAAGTAATATGGCCTCATAAAGTTACTGTGAACTTGTTTTATCCGTTTTTAGCCAAAAGCAGCTGCACTGACATCAGAAACAGGAAGGTCTCAGAGCGAGCGCTCTGTCCAGGTGAGCGTACCTGTGCCCTTCTTGCAGGTGAAGGTGAGGTGGTAGTTACACGGCACGTCGTTCCACTGTCCTCCCTCGTGCCAGATCATCACCACACAGTCCTCCCCCGACTGGAAGAAGCTGTCCGGCTGGTTCGGCCTCCAGCAGTCGTATTGCTGTCAGAACACACCAAAGAATAAACTCTGAAGTTTAGACATTCCTGTTCAAACTATGACATCATATTGAGAAACACAAGATGATTTCCACTCCATCGACTCTGCTCATGTGTAAGAGCTAAAAACAAATGTGACTTTGAAGATTAGTATTCTGATGAAATCGTTTGAATGTTTAGTAAATTAGCCGATTAAAGAACAAATGGCTTCATGTCGTAGATCTAGTGAGGTAGGGCCGTAGGTGAAAGGTCAATCTCCTGAGCGAGCCATGAAGAGTGAACGCAAAAGAGAAAAAGAAGCTTTTTATTGTTGTTGGTGGTTTGGACCGAGTTCATGAACGGAGCGCCGCATCGCTCGTCGTGTGTGTGACACGTTTCTGTCAGTTATAAATGATAATAAGTTGAACGCCATCGCTCTGAATGAAGCTTTGAGCTCTTGGGTAAAGGCCCAATGACGTGAGGTTTTTAGGGTTTTCCTTCTGCTGCTGTTGAACCAAACTCAAACCAATCCGTCCATGCCGGTTCCCCTGAGGAGACTCCACACATGTGACAGGATGTAGTTCACAGAGACACCAGCCGGTGGTGCTGCTGAGTCGTGCTCCTCCTCTGAGCCTCCACAGAGCTCTCTGTGACATACAACACCAACATATGACATGCTGCACAAACACGCTCTCTACTGGACAAAGTGTCAGCCCCCCCCCCCCCCCCCCCCAGTATCAGGGTTCCACAGCTTAATCCAGATCACATGCTCCAACTGCTGAACGTGAGAGAATCGTGTCATCAGGACGAAGAGAAGTCATGTTTTAAGTTCCTGCCGAAGATGAAATGCTGCTGCTAAACATTCCTCAACAAATGATGTAATATTTTAGGCTTTACCTGTAAAAACAATGGATGACTAGTCTGTTGTTTGTTTACAAACATCCCAGTTTTTAATTTGCATTATTTTTATCAATAAAATGATCGAACGTATTTATTTCTAACAGGAAGTGGAGGGAACGTCTCCTCTCTATGCTAACATGCTGTGGTTTCGCAGGTGTAATGCTCACTATGTTAGCATAGCGTGTTAGCATAGCATGTTAGCATGCAATTTCATCCCATCGGACTATCAAACAACAAACTCTGTCGTCTCAGCTTTGGAGCTTGTCTAGATGCTAACACGCTGAGGTGCATCGTTCACCATATTCCCCTTCTTAGCTTAGCGTGTTAGCATGCTAACATTAGCTAATTAGCAGTTAACTCAAAAGTCCAGCCGAGGCTGATTGAATGTCTTCAGTTCTGCAGGTTTTTGGTCATAAACGAATGTATCGGAGACGTTAAAATGTTGAACAGTCAGACGATTGATCCACAATGCTTCAATACTTGTGGAGATATTCGGGCTCTGGTGGAGCTAGTCGTCCTTGTTTCTTTAGATGCTCGCGGTTCATCCACAGACCGACGCTTGAAATCGTCTCACCATCGGGTTTCCGTCCGTCCACCTGAAGTCTCTCTCGAACATCTTGTCGTTGAGGCCGAGCCACTGGTAGTCACTGCCCAGACCTGCGGAGATAAACACTCATGAGACTTCATTTCACGTACAATAAGAACAGCGAGACGAGAGAGCAGGAGATGATGTGTTTGAGGTAAATCAAGACGTCGTAAACGAGTCCATTTCATCTCAGTTCCCCAATAAACTGAGAGACAGTTTACGTGAAGCTCTCGTCTGCTCTGCTTGTGTCTGGAAACTTTGTTTTTATCTCACCAACAGTCATCTTCGGATTAGAGCTCAGATACGAGCAGCTTCTTCCAAACAAAGTGCACTAGAGCAGCTTTTAAAACGTTTAAAGACGTCTAGTTTATCATCAAAGGGCTGAATACAGAATAAAGACAATCAGGTTTCAGGTACTTGGGTCTGAGATCAGGAGTTTGGGTTCGACAGTAGAATCCAATGGTGCATCATGGGAAGTATCATTTATATTGTATTTATTTATTATAAAACTGTGTTCCTGCACCCATGAAATATTCACCATATGTCAATGACACCAACGTAAAGTGAATCTGGTGAGGTTGCTGCAGCCGGTGAACAGGAAGTGACCATATCTGGACTGAGGAGTGACGTAGAGACGCCGTATACCTGTCAATCAGCGTGTAGCCCCGCCCTAAAGCATCCCCTGCTTTATGGTCTGTGTGACTCTAAATGGACCATCATGTACTAAATGAACATCATGCTGTATTGAAGAAGACTTGAAACTAGAGATTGAGACATAAACTCATGTTTACAATGTTTACTGAGGGAATAAATCAAGAGAGAAGTAGAGTCATTTTCTATAGACTTCTATACAACCAGAGGAGTCGCCCCCTGGTGGACTTACGGTTGACGAACAGCTGCTCCTCCTGGGACAGGATGCTGGTCAGGTGGGCGCCGTGCAGCCGACACTCCCTCTCAGCAGTGTCCCACGTCCGCCGGTGTGTGAAGTACTTATAGCAGTGAGACTGAAACTTCTTCCACCCGAATCCACAAACCTCCGTGTCTGCAGGGAGGAGGAAGAGCAAAGTATGACTCATCATAACGTACGGCGGTCAGCAGAGGATCTACAGTGTCTGTGGTCCAGAGGAAGTACTCCGATCACTTTCCCAGAATGAAGGCCGTCACATAAACAGTGTGAAGTCCTCGATGTTTATCACAGATTCCACACTTCAAACTGGATCATTGACATGAAGACGACCACAGCTGGTGGCTCTGGAATACTGCTGATCAAGCAACTTTGATTTGTTTATTTCTCATCAAATTGTGTGCATGTGCACGTGCGTGTGTGCGCGTGCGTGCGCGTGTGTGTGCGTGCGTGTGTGCATGTGCGTGTGTGCGCGTGCGTGTGTGCGCGTGTGTGTGCATGTGCGTGTGTGCGTGCGCGTGCGTGGGCGTGTGTGTGCGTGTGTGCATGTGCGTGTGTGCGCGTGCGTGTGTGCGCGTGTGTGTGTGTGTGTGCATGTGCGCGCGTGCGTGTGTGCGCGTGTGTGTGTGTGTGTGTGTTCGTGTGTGCATGCGTGCGTGCGTGCGTGCGTGCGCGACTGTCTTCTGTTGTTAAATAAAGTATTTTCATATTTTATATAAAATATCTTGAATCAAAACCACCTCAGCCGGCTCCAACATTAAAAAGATGATTATATTTGAATGCATCAGTAATGATTATGTATAAAGTATGATATGTAATAATGTAACTCTACACTAGTGCGTACTTTTATACTTTATTTAATGTATTCATGTTTATGTTCAATCTGAGTTCTTCCACCATTTACTGAGAAAAATACATATTCAGTAACCTCTGAATAAATATGAATACATAACTGTGTACAAGTATGTAGCGTTAATAATGTGAGCTCAACAATGTGAACAAAGGTTTAAGAAATGATGTCAGAGAGGTAATCTGAACTATCTGAGGATTAATACGCTGACTATTGAACCTGTTAAAGTTCAGCGTTACGACTCACAACAACAAGCTATGGAACTAAAGAATGTGAACTTATTATTCATAAACGTGACACGACATCGTCAGCTGAGAGAGTGTTGGGAGGAACCTGAAAACATGAGTCCTGATCCTCCGTCAGCTGAGTCATCAGAGAAATATGAACACTGGAACTAATGTGAGAGGAGCCGACGCCCAGAGAGCCACCTGTGTGTGTGTGTGTGTGTGTGTGTGGACTCACTTTTAGTTTGACTCTATAATGTAGTTTATTGTGTGTTGAAGTCCATTCAAACACATTAAATATTTGTTTTCCTTCATTGAGAAAAACTCAAACGGTTCTGATTTATTTTGTTGTATTTTTAGTTGTTTTGGCAAAACTCGTCAATGTTGAGATTTTGTTCCATTTTTCTTCCATAACTTAATCATAGTGCAGCGTAGCGTAGCCTATCTTATCGTTTATCTTATCGTATGATAGCGTAGCGTAGCCTATCTTATCGTTTATCTTATCGTATGATAGCGTAGCGTAGCCTATCTTATCGTTTATCTTATCGTATGATAGCGTAGCCTATCTTATCGTTTATCGTATCGTATGATAGCGTAGCGTAGCCTATCTTATCGTTTATCTTATCGTATGATAGCGTAGCGTAGCCTATCTTATCGTTTATCTTATCGTATGAGAGCGTAGCCTATCTTATCGTTTATCTTATCGTATGATAGCGTAGCGTAGCCTATCTTATCGTTTATCTTATCGTATGATAGCGTAGCGTAGCCTATCTTATCGTGTATCGTATCGTATGATAGCGTAGCCCATCTTAACGTTTATCTTATGGTATGAACGCGTAGCGTAGCCTATCTTATCGTTTATCTTATGGTATGATAGCATAGCATAGCCTATCTTATCGTTTATCTTATGGTATGATAGCGTAGCATAGCCTATCGTATCGTTTATGTTATGGTATGATAGCGTAGCGTAGCCTATCTTATCGTTTATCTTATGGTATGATAGGGTAGCGTAGCCTATCTTATCGTTTATTGTGTCGTATGATAGCGTAGCATAGCCTATCTTATCGTTTATCTTATGGTATGATAGCGTAGCGTAGCCTATCTTATCGTTTATCTTATGGTATGATAGGGTAGCGTAGCCTATCTTATCGTTTATTGTATCGTATGATAGCGTAGCATAGCCTATCTTATCGTTTATCTTCATAACGGCCGTTTCAATGATCATCTCTCACAGTCTGCAGCGTTGCCTTGAGTTTGTTCGTGTTTCTGCTGACAGCAGCACTTCGTCCCTCAGGTGCAGCTCACCTTGCTCACAGAGCTCTCCGGAGTAGCTCGGCAGGCAGAGACAGGTGAAGGAGTCCACTCCATCCAGGCAGGTGGCTCCATTCAGACAGGGGTTAGACTGGCACTCATCCACCTCTGCACAACACAAGTATTATGAGCATCACTCATCTGTCAGCACGGGGTCAATGCGGTCAGCTGTTTAAGAGTGTGTGTGTGTGTGTGTGTGTGTGTGTGTGTGTGTGTGTGTGTGTGTGTGTGTGTGTGTGTGTGTGTGTGTGTGTGTGTGTGTGTGTGTACCTGTTTCACAGTGCCTCCCAGTGTATCCAGCTGCACAGACGCAGATGTTTCGTGTGTTCTTCTGGTAGCAGGAGCCTCCATTGTGACACACACTAGTAGAGCACGGCAGCAGATCTACGTAAGGACACGATGATGTAAATACATGTTAGTTTAAGTATTGATTCAAAGTTAATGTTTGTAGGCACGACATTAAGCTCTCTATATTTGGCTCATCAATCATTTGTAAAGCACTTTAAATTACATTTTGATCTGTTTCAAAACTTGACTGACTGACTGATTGATTGATTGATTGGTTGATTGATTGGTTGATTGGTTGATTGACTGATTGGCAGGTGATTTCACTTCCTGGCTCCGTATCAGACGGGTAGACTGGCGGTAAACCAGTAAGCTGCTGTAAAAACCACTGAAGAAGAAGTTCATGTACCTCTGACGTCCACCGTGCTGACCTCCACAGAATCCGCCGAGTCGGTGCTGCTCTCCGGCCGCTCCGTGGTCGAGGTCTCTCCTGGTGTCTGTGGGAGCGCCTCCACCAGACGAGAGTCCACAAAGTCCTCCCCGGTCAGAGGGGTGGCAGCGGGGTCAGGGACCAGAGCCCACTGGGGGACGGACTGGGTCTTGTGGTCGAAAGTGTACAAGGGCGAGGTGACGTACTGCGAGGAGCTCGTGGTGGACTGCGCGGCGCCAGGTTGGTGGTGGTCTTCAGTGGTTGTGGGCTCAGAGGTAACAGCGGGTTGTTTCTTATCATCTGTGGCAGCGAGGCCGTGGAGGGTCGAGTCTGTGGCAAGTGTGGTTCGGTCTCCAAGAGTCACAGCTGCCACATCTGGTAAAACGGTAACTGTGACCTCTTTAGGGTCAACCGGACCACCCTGTGTCCCAGAAACCTCCCCCTCTCCGGACAGCTGCTCTGCACCTGAGCCCGCCTCTGTGACCGGGTCAGCAGGTTGAGGTCGCTGGGTGTGGAGGGTGGTGGAGTAAACCGGCGGTGGCGTGCCGGTGAAGCCGGGCGTCTCTGGAGGGTCTTGTCCCGAGGCCTCGTCTTGTCCCGAGGCCTCGTCTTGTCCGGACGCCGACCCTTCGGGGTCTTCCGTCCGGGTCTGTGTGGTGGTTTCCGGTGTTTCAGGGACAAAAGTAGGAGGCTCCGTGGCACCCATTTCTGTCTCGTCGGTCATGACGGCGGACTGGCTTCCTGCAGCCGGTGTGGGTGCGGCGCCGTCTGCGGAGCCCTCAGGAGCGGCGCCGTCTGCGGAGCCCTCACGAGCGGCGCCGTCTGCGGAGCCCTCACGAGCGGCGCCGTCTGCGGAGCCCTCACGAGCGGCGCCGTCTGCGGAGCCCTCACGAGCGGCGCCGGCCTCGTCGTCGTCGCCACGGCCCGTGGAGCCCTCCATGTCCTCGTAGGTGGAGACAGGCTGAGAGACACCGGGGGACACCAGGCCTGGTGGTGATGAGACGGGGAGAGTGTGTGGGGTCGTGGTGGTGGGTCTTGTTGCCGTCTGATCACCTGGTTCTTGAGTTTTGACTCCTTCAAAGTCATCAGGGACAATGTCTGGGTATGTGACCGTATGATGAGGGACTCTGTCACTGGTGTCCTCTGTAGGCGTCTCTTCTGTAGGCGTCTCCTCTGCAGGCGTCTCCTTTGTAGGCGTCTCCTTTGCAGCTGTCTCCTCTGCAGGCGTCTCCTCTGCAGGCGTCTCCTCTGCAGGCGTCTCCTCTGCAGGCGTCTCCTCTGCAGGCGTCTCCTCTGCAGCCGTCTCCTCTGCAGGCGTCTCCTCTGCAGGCGTCTCCTTTGCAGCTGTCTCCTCTGCAGGTGTCTCCTTTGTAGGCGTCTCCTTTGCAGGCGTCTCCTTTGCAGACGTCTCCCTTGTAGGAGTGTCCTTTGCAGGCGTCTCCTTTGCAGGCGTCTCCTTTGCAGGCGTCTCCTTTGCAGGCGTCTCCTTTTCAGGAGTCTCCTTTGCAGGCGTCTCCTCTGCAGGCGTCTCCTTTTCAGGCGTCTCCTCTGCAGGCGTCTCCTCTGCAGGCGTCTCCTCTGCAGGCGTCTCCTCTGCAGGCGTCTCCTCTGCAGGCGTCTCCTCTGTAGGCGTCTCCTCTGTAGGCGTCTCCTCTGAAAGTGTCTCTTTTGTAAGCATCTCTTTTCTAGGAATCTCCTCTGTAGCCGTCTCCTTTGTAGGTGTGTCCTCTGTAGGCGTCTCCTTTGTAGGTGTGTCCTCTGTAGGTGTCTCCTTTGTAGGTGTGTCCTCTGTAGGCGTCTCCTTTGTAGGTGTGTCCTCTGCAGGCGTCTCCTTTGTAGGTGTGTCCTCTGTAGGCGTCTTCTTTGTAGGTGTGTCCTCTGTAGGCGTCTTCTTTGTAGGTGTGTCCTCTGCAGGCGTCTCCTTTGTAGGTGTGTCCTCTGTAGGCGTCTTCTTTGTAGGTGTGTCCTCTGTAGGCGTCTTCTTTGTAGGTGTGTCCTCTGTAGGCGTCTCCTTTGTAGGTGTGTCCTCTGTAGGAGTCTTCTTTGTAGGTGTGTCCTCTGTAGGCGTCTTCTTTGTAGGCGTCTCCTCTGTAGGCGTCTCCTCTGCAGGCGTCTCCTCTGAAAGTGTCTCTTTTGTAAGCATCTCTTTTCTAGGAATCTCCTCTGTAGCCGTCTCCTTTGTAGGCGTCTCCTCTGTAGGCGTCTCCTTTGTAGGTGTCTCCTTTGTAGGTGTCTCCTTTGTAGGCGTCTCCTCTGTGTGGACTTCTATGACCCCATAGTCAAAAGGAGTCACGCTCTCGTCCTCCGTCTCCTCGTCTACCTGGACAGGTGTGGCCGTCTCAAACTGATCTCCTCTGGCTTCCTCCGGCAGCTCTGGCTCAAATGTCACCTGATTGGATCAGAGAAGAGTTTTTAGTTCATTTCATAAAAGAAAACAAAAAAAAAGAAAACAATTAATTAAAAGTATAATTTTCAGGTAAATACTTTGAGGAAAAGAAGTATCCTTTTAGCAAACGTATAAAAAGTAAACAATAATGTGAAGCGCTGATAAACGGCCACATGTTGGTAACTATTTTAAATCAAAGTCTTACTCAAAGACTTGAAATGCTTCGATATGCAGACCAACATCCTGCTGTTACTCAGAATATGTCATGTCAGTAAAGTATCCATTTGGATAATCGGAGTTAAGATTTAGTCCAAACGGACTATCTTCAGATTAACATACGTCCACCAGCGGCCATGTTAATCAGAGGCTGCGTACCAACAGCAACATTAGTGGAATAATAATGTTCATCATTCAAGTGAACAGCTTCGTTGGAAAATTGTCTTTTTTGGAATAAAGACAAAAACACAAATATTTAGTGCATGTAGAAAGGAAACCTCTTGATCAAACCACGAGAACGTCAACATTCATTTATGGACCCAATTAAAAGATGAATTACGTGTTCATTAACAACCCCCCAGTGTGGTCGGTACCTCGTGTTTTCCATTGATGAAGCTGACACTCGGAGGCAGGTCGATGGGAGAGACCTCCTGAGAATCCACGTCTCCGCTGCCCTGGACCGCTTCACTGGTCCCCTGAGACAGGTCTGTGATCTGGGGGAACTGGAGGCCCAGTACAGGCTGGTTCAGGAGGTCCAGGATGTCGGAAACTAGAGACAAACAGGAAACGGACAAAATGAGACGGCAAAGTCACGCACACAAGTAAAACGCAGACAACAAACAAAGCCAAAGACAGGAGCGTCTTGTTACTTTATTCCTCCATTGATTGAGATCATTGGATGTGCGGCTTGTAATATTTCTCTATGTAATAAAAGACGACGACGGATATGTTTCATAAAGACGACACTTTTGATCTATAATAGAGAAGATCAGCAGATTAAACAATAATGAAAATAATCATTAGTTCCCCAAACTCAACCGAAATCTTAACACGAGGTTGCCTACAACGTTTTTGCAAAATAAATACTTTACATAAAAATACCGTATTTCCTCTGGAGAAACCAGAGTGACTCATAATGAATTTGAGAGACAGGGACCAGGATCCATCGACAGTATAACAAAGTGACTTTACTCATACTTTACTAACTCAACAGAGTCAAACAACACCAAGAATTCAACCAGGAACCTTCCAGCCTCTGGTTTCCTGACTCATAGCGGTCAGAAGAACAGCATAAAGACGTCTTTCTCAGAGCTCCTCGCTGCTGATGTTTATTAAAACAAGCCGAGGTGCTGAACTGGATGTCATCAGTGAGTTTTGTGCTGAAGGTCAGTCGCTGCCGGGGGGCCGCTCTCAAACAATGCACGCTTGTGCGTCTTCATTAAGACTTCATGCTACACATGGAACCCATATCGTGGGAACTGGGAGAGAAAGAGTGACGTAAACACAGACCTGAGTTCAGTCTTCTTGTGCGAGGACGAACAGAAGTGACCAGATCATGAGCTCCTTCTTTTGAACCAAACAAATGTAACTAGCTAACCAAGTTAAAAACAAAAACCCTTCGTGTGACTCGGAGCTCGATACCGCACGCAACAGATTTCATTCAAAACAATCGATGATTCAGTTTTCCTAATTTCCTGGAGACGTGTGAACAGAGAGTCGGTGGGCCTCCGTGTGATGATCACCTCTGCAACAGAATACGCCTTCAACGTTTCAATAACAAACACGACTCCTGGAGGATGGCACCACTGGACTGAGCGGGTACCCAACACAGCACGACATGTTCCCTCAGCACGACATGTTCCCTCAGCACGACATGTTCCCTCAGCACGACATGTTCCCTCAACACTACATGTTCCCTCAACACTACATGTTCCCTCAGCACGACATGTTCCCTCAGCACGACATGTTCCCTCAGCACGACATGTTCCCTCAACACTACATGTTCCCTCAGCACGACATGTTCCCTCAACACTACATGTTCCCTCAGCACGACATGTTCCCACAACACTACATGTTCCCTCAGCACGACATGTTCCCTCAGCACGACATGTTCCCTCAACACTACATGTTCCCTCAGCACGACATGTTCCCTCAACACTACATGTTCCCTCAGCACGACATGTTCCCTCAACACTACATGTTCCCTCAGCACGACATGTTCCCTCAACACTACATGTTCCCTCAGCACTACATGTTCCCTCAGCACGACATGTTCCCTCAACACTACATGTTCCCTCAGCACGACATGTTCCCTCAGCACGACATGTTCCCACAACACTACATGTTCCCTCAGCACGACATGTTCCCTCAGCACGACATGTTCCCACAGCACGACATGTTCCCACAGCACGACATGTTCCCACAGCACGACATGTTCCCTCAGCACGACATGTTCCCTCAGCACGACATGTTCCCTCAGCACGACATGTTCCCTCAGCACGACATGTTCCCTCAACACTACATGTTCCCTCAACACTACATGTTCCCTCAACACTACATGTTCCCTCAGCACGACATGTTCCCACAACACTACATGTTCCCTCAGCACGACATGTTCCCTCAACACTACATGTTCCCTCAGCACGACATGTTCCCACAACACTACATGTTCCCTCAGCACGACATGTTCCCTCAGCACGACATGTTCCCTCAACACTACATGTTCCCACAGCACGACATGTTCCCTCAGCACGACATGTTCCCACAGCACGACATGTTCCCTCAGCACGACATGTTCCCTCAGCACGACATGTTCCCACAGCACGACATGTTCCCTCAGCACGACATGTTCCCACAACACTACATGTTCCCTCAGCACGACATGTTCCCTCAGCACGACATGTTCCCACAGCACGACATGTTCCCACAGCACGACATGTTCCCACAACACTACATGTTCCCTCAGCACGACATGTTCCCTCAGCACGACATGTTCCCTCAACACTACATGTTCCCTCAGCACGACATGTTCCCTCAGCACGACATGTTCCCTCAGCACGACATGTTCCCTCAGCACGACATGTTCCCTCAGCACGACATGTTCCCTCAACACTACATGTTCCCTCAGCACAACATGTTCCCTCAGCACGACATGTTCCCACAGCACTACATGTTCCCTCAGCACGACATGTTCCCACAGCACGACATGTTCCCACAGCACGACATGTTCCCACAGCACGACATGTTCCCTCAGCACTACATGTTCCCTCAGCACGACATGTTCCCTCAGCACGACATGTTCCCTCAGCACGACATGTTCCCTCAGCACGACATGTTCCCACAGCACGACATGTTCCCACAGCACGACATGTTCCCTCAGCACTACATGTTCCCTCAGCACGACATGTTCCCTCAGCACGACATGTTCCCTCAGCACGACATGTTCCCACAGCACGACATGTTCCCACAGCACGACATGTTCCCTCAGCACTACATGTTCCCTCAGCACGACATGTTCCCTCAGCACGACATGTTCCCTCAGCACGACATGTTCCCTCAGCACGACATGTTCCCTACAGTGCCTTAGACCGAGGACTGCTACGAGGTCACCAGATGCCCGGACTTTGGGGCCCCTGAGTACTCGGACCCCCCGGCCTGTGCCTGGTTAGTCGGTACAGTAATCCATCCATGGTGGTAATACAAACAGATGTGGGGAAAGAAAGAGAGCACCGGGATTGTTGGAGAAGTTAGTTACGGCACTTCAGACGGCTCCCCAGAGGAAAGACAATGAAGGTCTCATGGTTGTGGCTCTTTCTGCAGATATTCATACAAAAAGTTGAACCTTTTTAGAAGTCACTCCATCAGACCCACTTTGTGAGAAAACCAAAGAAAGAAAAAGTGAAAGAGTAATGTTCTCTGATGGATTTGAGTATTCTTGAGGCTGCTTTTCCCAAATGGAGACACTGTGATGTGTTTACAAGATGTTAAGCTACAAAATTGGCCGAACGGAGAAAACTGACTTCATAACTTTCCACATCTGGCTCTGCAAACAGTGAGAATGTGTGTGTGTGTGTGTGTGTGTGTGTGTGTGTGTGTGTGTGTATTTGTCAGCATACAAATACAAAAGGTAACAACCTCTCTGCTGTTTCCTTCGTGGAGAACAAACAAAACTAAATCGGTTACAGCAGATTACTGTAAAGTCTAAACAAATGCTGAAAGATAGATGTTCTCGCTGAAAGATCGAACAGTTTCAAGTGAACTGTGAGAACGTTGGGTCCCAAAGCACAAAAGGCTCGTGAAAGGTGCAGGGGGGAAATACATCACAGTAAACATGCGTGGAAATATGAATATGAGTCGTAGTTCAGTCCAGCTCAGAGATGTCAGACAGAAAGCTGCTGTAAATCCTGTCTGTAAATTCCACAGAGTCGATACTGCCAACAATGTTTCTCTGTTGACGCCATGGTTACCGCAGTTTACTGTAAATCATGTCAAGAAAAAGGCATGAAAATGGTCATATGCTATCTTTAAATCTGAATTTGAATCTCTCTAGAATGGAAAAGGCCCTGAACCAGTATTAAGATCATCCTGGGATAGGGCTGTCACTTTCTATTTGAAATCAACTACAAACATGGACGCCAACTGTCACGTGTTCTTGTACCAAAACAAACATGGACGCCAACTGTCACGTGTTCTTGTACCAAAACAAACATGGACGCCAACTGTCACGTGTTCTTGTACCAAAACAAACATGGACGCCAACTGTCACGTGTTCTGGTCTTCGTCATTCGCAACGATACGTGTCTATCTTTTTGAAGACCTTTGAGAACAACTGGCAGCGACAGATCCGGACTGGACCAGACCCAGTCTAACGGACTTGGACTGTAACAGAACTTCTTGTACCAACTTGGTCCCATCAGTCGTCACACTCCGAATCGTATTGATAACCGGCCAAACAGTCTTAATGAGTGCCCCCCCTGAACTCACCTGACTGATTTTGATCGTGCACATTGACGATGATGAGATGGAAAGGCGGTTTGACTGAAGACTCCCCATCCACAGGAATGGCCAGTGATGAGTGGAAGTCAAACTGCGATGTAGTTCCAGCGGTGACATCCTCCTTAAAAACAACTGCAGGTTGTTTCCCCACCAGTCTGGTCCCGGCTGGAAGGCCTGGTTCTGGGGTGTGGATTCCTGGAACGACCACCTCCGCGGTGACGTCTAGAAGCTGTGACGGTCTCGATGTTTTCGCACCCAGCTCAGACCCTGTGGTGGTCTCCAGAAGCCAACTTGGCTGCGTCGGGATCACCGCTGCTCCCACCTCAGCCCCGCTCGAGCGGCCATCGCTGCTGCCTCCCTCACCGCTGCCTCCCTCACCGCGGCCTCCCTCCTGTTCCCTGTGGAAGGTGTCAAGTTGTGGGGGATGCGATATGCTGGTTGGTAAGGGAGGAAGCTGCATGGGGGGCAAAACTGGTATCGACCCTACTTTGTACGGGTCAAAATCTACAATGTCGGCGTAGTCGTCTAACATGGCCGTGGGGGTCACGTAGGCTGAGGTGTGTGGTCTCTCTTTCGGGGAATATGTGACAGGCTCTGGTGTTTGGATTTCAGCTCTTTCAGGAGCTAAGGGTCCGGGTGTTGGAGTGGTGGACTCAGCCGGAGTCATCGGTGGACTCGTAGTAGTCGGCTCTGGTAGTTTAGCTGTAAGGAAGGGACACAGAGAAGAAGAGACGGGGGTTTAAAACCTCAGCCTGGTAAAAGCTCGGCCATGTTATTCATGATGTTTAGACCATAAACTGAATATAAGAAGTGGACGTAGTCATCGTGACGTCACCCGTTGGTTTGTGGAATGATGTTTCGAAACCTCTGGTAGAGACCTGTCAATCACAGTAGCCCCGCCCTAAAGCATCCCCTGCTTTATGGTCTATTAGAGACCTGTCAATCACAGTAGCCCCGCCCTAAAGCATCCCCTGCTTTATGGTCTGTGTGACTCTAAATGGACCATCATGTACTAAATGAACATCATGCTGTGTTGAAGAAGACTTGAAACTAGAGATTGAGACATAAACTCATGTTTACTGAGGGAATAAATCGAGAGAAGTAGAGTCATTTTCTATAGACTTCTATACAACCAGAGGAGTCGCCCCCTGGTGGCCACTAGAGAGAATGCAGCTCACTCAACAGAGCAACTGACACACTTGTTCCACCTTACAAGTTTTACAAGTTGTTGAGGTTTATTTCCGTTTAGTGAGTGTATATTGTCATTATTCATCATTCCCGTAACAAACTTCATCAATGACTTCTCCATCAAATAAATGATGGAGAGAGGGTGGCGTTGGACGGGTGGCGTTGGACGGGTGGTCTTGGACGGGTGGTCTTAGACGGGTGGTCTTAGACGGGTGGTGTTGGACAGGTGGTGTTATATGGGGGGTGTTATATGGGTGGTGTTAGACGTGTGGTGTTATACGGGTGGTGTTGGACAGGTGGTGTTGGACAGGTGGTGTTATATGGGTGGTGTTGGACGGGTGGTGTTATATGGGTGGTGTTAGACGTGTGGTGTTATACGGGTGGTGTTGGACAGGTGGTGTTGGACGAGTGGTGTTATGCGGGTGGTGTTAGACGGGTGGTGTTATACGGGTGGTGTTAGATGGGTGGTGTTATACGGGTGGTGTTAGCTTGACTTGAGAGGGCTAAAACATGCTAAACCCAGAGTCTGGGTCCAGTCCGGTGGAGCTAACATCAGTTGTGTCCGAGACAAAAATGTTTCCAGAATGAATCAGAATCGTAGTGACTCACCAAAATAAGAACACGGTAATATCTGGAAAATGCTAATGACGTAGCTGTCTGTCAGACTGCCGTTAGCTCACAGCTATAAAAGGAAAAGCAGCAGCATGAAGTCACCTGAGTCACTGATGGTGTGGTCTTATTTTTAGGTAAATGGCATGCGAGTCTGCCGTGAACCGGTTTCTCTTCCTAAAGCCTGAATCCATCTTTGTTCTCCAAACGCTCACGAGCTACAATCCTAAACAGACCAAGAGGTCTACGTCTCATTACGATGGAACACGTTCCACATGAGAGGAGACCGGGAGCCTCCATAGCTCACACAATGCTCCTTTGTGTTGAGTTCATATAGTTAACGTCACATAATGCTTCAATAAACAGCACGGACTCCCTCCAACCGGGCTGTCAGGGGGGGGGGGCTGTAGGATGGGTGGGGTTAGGTGGAGACCTCGTATCCTTGTACTTCTTCCACCACTGAACACTCTGAAAGGTGTTTCCTGGTCTGCGGTCTCTGTGGACCTGGTCTGCGGTCTCTGTGGACCAGCTGAGTCCTGGTCTGGTGTTTCGCAGCGTGTCGGAGGCCCTGACTGAGGTCAGCTCTGCCGTCATGTGGCTGTGCTGGCGTCTGTCCTCATGCTGTCACTTCACTGTACATGACCTCTCCTTCACGTCAGTTAGCCGTTAGCCGTTAGCCGTTAGCTCGTCTGTGAAAGTGAACACCAGGTTCTTAGCTGCACAGACTCATGTACTCTTTGTTTTAATGACCATGTTACATGAGGGAGTTCGTTCCCCCCCCCCTCCCTCCCTCCCTCTGTGTTTGTTGGTCCGGGTCCAGCTGTGAACCATTAGGGACCCGTCCCCCTTTCTGCTGGATCTGGATCTGTGTTAGAGTGCATGCGTTGGGTTTTCCCCTCGTAAAAAAAAAGGAAAAGCGTTCGTCCATGAACGAGGGAGTTTCTCCTTCTCTTGTTTGGGTTTGTTCTCTCCCGTTTAATATACATACATCATGTACATTTCTACAGCCTCTCCTCTCTCCTTCCTCTCCTCCTCTCTCCTCTCTCCTCTCTCCTCCTCCTCTCTCCTCTCTCCTCTCTCCTCTCCCCTCTCCCCTACTCCTCCTCTCCTCTCCTCTCCTCTCCTCTCCTCTCCTCTCCTCTCCTCTCCTCACTTCCTGTAGTTCAGTCAGAGTGTCTCACTCTGGTTAAAGTGAACTCTTTATGAGAGACATTTATGATGAGAACATGAAGAATTAAATGTTTTGGTGAAATATATTTTTAAGCTTCGTTTTGACTGTTTGTTGTGACGGAAGTGTTGGATACACGTGATGTGTTCAAGGACCGTTGGAAAGAATAAAACCTGACGATAATGACACGTTTTTACAGCTTGTAGCTGACAAACGGTGTCGTTTTGGAGATTGTTTAGAAAAAACCTGCTTTTCCATCCGGCCAGCAGAGGGAACAAGAAGTCACATCTGAAGAGAAATCGTAGAAGACAACGATCAAGTCTTTTACAGCATCATCGTTTGTAACTGCTGCTCTGAAGCCACCTAAAGGTCAGAGGGTAGAAGGCAGAACTGGCTTCGTGTAATAAGCGGTTGGATGATGTTTCAGTCTCACCCTTGAAGCAGTAGAGTCCGTGCCTGTCGGTGGGGTTCGGGAAGCCGGTCTGGTTAGCGTGCTTGTAGAGCGTGCGGACCCCCAGCTGGCCTCCTCCGCACTGAGGCCTGGCGACGGTGACCGGGTAGCGGGCGCTGCCGTCCGACAGCCAGCCGTAGTCACAGCGGTTAAGCCCCGCCCTCCAGGCCGCGAACAGCTGACCGGGAGACGCCAACACGGCGTCGTGCTTCTCACACTCGTCTCTGGCCTCCTGCAGCGAGAGCTTACCGCTGACGGAGGACGGGAAGAAGACGTCGCCTTCACACACAAAGTTCATCCAACAGTTAGTACGCCTTCATGTTCAGGATCTAATGACGCACGCGGTGGAGCAGCGGCTCCAATCAGCCACATGATGCATCTCAAGCTGAAAACACTGAAAAACATCCTGCATTCAGATTCATATTAATGAGACGATTTTGTCCAAAGTAACTCAAACATGGTATGTTTTTTATACTTTAGTTTCATTTGTGCACAAACTAAAACAGACACATAAACATTTGGTGGTTTTAAAACCTGTTAAACACGAGCCGCATGTTTAGGCCTCTGCTCCCCAAGAGACTGTGACTACAGGGTCCATTTCAATAACGTGAGGCGATCATCAGACAGCACGTGTGAGGTTGTTCAGCGGGTAATATTGTGTATATGTTGCTGTTAATATAGTGCATGAAGATATTACACAGCTCAAATTGAAAAGATTCAGGTTGGCCTGAAAGAAAAGCACATTTATTATGTTTTTGAAATAATGCAGCCGAGAGTCTAAAACTCTCCCAAATCACAGCCCAGCCCGTCAGCAGGCCCTCACAGCGTTTGGCTGCGACAGAGTGACGAATGCTCTGTGAGAGCCAGGCTCCTCTCACAGCCTGCTGCCTCTCATCCCGGGCTGTTCTCATCTGAATCCCAGCTGCTGTGTGTGTATGGGGCTCTAGCTCAGCCTATCATCGGGCCATTTCAGTCCATGAGCCCGCCTCCGACGCGTCAGAGTCTCAGGAAGGCGTCCAAGCCGGGTGTTGATTGACAGAACTTTCAGCGAGTAAAAATGCAAAAAGTGCCGCACATCCCTGAACGCAACATTCCATTCGCCAAAAGTCTGACCACCCACCAGAAAGTGAGATTGACCCCCGTCTACAGGAAGCAGATGGGAAACAGACAGGATGTACTTAGCAACAATGTTTCGGGCTTTGGACCGGAGATGTGCGCCGTTCTTTTCCTGATTCTTCATAAAGCCGCTGGCTGTGATTTCTTTCGGTGAAGTGATTTATTGTACTGCCGTTGTTGGCTCACAGCTTTGTGCTGGTTTCACGGAGAGAAAATCCGAAGCTATTTATGGATTCTGTGTCGAATTCTCATGCTCGGCGATGTATTGATTAGCCGTGTAGCCGTTAGCTTGTTGTTGGAATATCGAAGCGCAGGACATAGATCGTGATTCGTGGCCAGAAATTCGTGGTTTTATGCCACATTTTCTCGTTGCTTATATTCGTCGTGTATAGTTACGTTTAGTGTGTAAAAGTGACTTATATGATAGTGTTGCCCATGCGTTGCAGTTTAATCCGGTACATGCACAATATTCGCTGTCAATATCAGCATTTGTTGGACGATATTTGCGACCCCCCCTCAGACCAGAGCCCCCACATTTGGGGGCGTCGTGTGCAAGAGCAGCTGCAGGAAGGTGTGTTTGAGATCCTCGGACAGCTAGCGGTTTCCTCCTGCCTCCGTTCTTTATGCTAAGCTAAGCTAATGCTCGCTCTGACTGGTTGGAACTCAGACATCAGACTGACTTCGATGTGTAACTTGTCCGTTCCATGTTGTACTTGTACTGCTCACCGTGTAGTTCATCTGCGTAGCAGTACACGTCGTACTCCTCCGTCGGGTCTCGGACGCCGTACGTTCTCACGCCCGGTCGGCTCAGCAGGTTTCCTGCACAGCCGGGACGAGGCGCTGTGATTGGATACCTGACGAACAAACATCAATAAATGTCATTACTGTCGATATTTGTCGTCCTTAAAATCTCAGCAATTGATGAGTGGAGCTACTCGAGTGGAGTCAGCTCCCAACAAAACAAGTTAGTTTTGAGTACACAGTCACAGACACAGACACAGTCACAGTCACAGACACAGTCACAGACACAGACACAGTCACAGACACAGACACAGACACAGTCACAGACACAGTCACAGACACAGTCACAGACACAGACACAGACACAGTCACAGACACAGACACAGACACAGACACAGTCACAGACACAGACACAGTCACAGACACAGTCACAGACACAGACACAGTCACAGTCACAGACACAGTCACAGACACAGTCACAGACACAGTCACAGACACAGTCACAGACACAGACACAGACACAGTCACAGACACAGACACAGACACAGACACAGTCACAGACACAGACACAGTCACAGTCACAGACACAGACACAGTCACAGACACAGACACAGACACAGTCACAGTCACAGACACAGTCACAGACACAGACACAGACACAGTCACAGACACAGACACAGACACAGACACAGTCACAGTCACAGACACAGTCACAGACACAGACACAGTCACAGTCACAGACACAGTCACAGACACAGACACAGACACAGTCACAGACACAGACACAGTCACAGACACAGTCACAGACACAGACACAGACACAGTCACAGACACAGACACAGTCACAGACACAGACACAGTCACAGACACATGTACAGACGTAGTAAATGTAGATTTCATCACTCACCTGACGGACTGGTCGGAGAGCCAGCCGGCGTCGCATTGGTCCAGGCCGTCCTCGAAGGCAGCCGTGAGCTGGTCGGGTGTAGCGATGGCGGCGCCTGCAGAGCGACACGCCTCCACGGCTCCAGAGAAGTCCAGCGTGTAGCGGCTGATGTTGGCTCGGTAGTGGAACACCACACCTGGAGAGAGAAACATCAGGGCGTCACACGTACAGATGTGGAACGTGAGGGGCCGCTGGTGCTGGTACTCTGAATACTACGATACCCATGAGCCTCGGCTGCTCTGGAGAGGAAACCGGTCAGAGCTGTGAGTGAGTATTATATACGGAAGCTGTGTCTCCTGATATGTGCTTTGTAGACGGGCTCTAGTATCCTCTCACATCCTCTCACATCCTCTCGTATCCTCTCGTATCCTCTCACCCTCTAGTATCCTCTCACACATCCTCACATCCTCTAGTATCCTCTCACATCCTCTCACCCTCTAGTATCCTCTCTCACATCCTCTAGTATCCTCTCACACATCCTCACATCCTCTAGTATCCTCTCACACATCCTCACATCCTCTAGTATCCTCTCACATCCTCTCGTATCCTCTAGTATCCTCTCTCACATCCTCTCACCCTCTAGTATCCTCTCACATCCTCTAGTATCCTCTCTCACATCCTCTCGTATCCTCTCGTATCCTCTCGTATCCTCTCTCGTATCCTCTCGTATCCTCTCTCGTATCCTCTCTCACATCCTCTAGTATCCTCTAGTATCCTCTCTCACATCCTCTAGTATCCTCTCACATCCTCTAGTATCCTCTAGTATCCTCTCTCACATCCTCTAGTATCCTCTCACATCCTCTAGTATCCTCTCACATCCTCTAGTATCCTCTAGTATCCTCTCTCACATCCTCTAGTATCCTCTAGTATCCTCTAGTATCCTCTAGTATCCTCTCTCACATCCTCTAGTATCCTCTCACATCCTCTCGTATCCTCTCGTATTTTCTCTCTCTCGTGCTCTCAGAAAATGTTTTGTTTGTTCAGTTTGTTTTGTTGCATTTGTCTTTCCTTGATCCAAACCTTTCTTTTTGGTTTGGATCAAACTGAAAATAGTGGAACGTCCGGAGCGAACGAGGCAGATGTGATCGGCCCAAAGACCCCAACACATCTGTTCTCCTCTCACTTTCACAGGGAACGTTTCGGAGGAGCCAGCGTGCTGATAAAGTCGGATTCAACTTAACGTAGAAGCTCGAGCATCTCTTTGTGCAGAGGAAAGGGTGGAAGAAATGAAGAACCGGTTCCACCTGAGACAGAGACAACCACACATCTTCACCCTGAAGACTCATTCCACAGAAAGCCGATCTCTCCAGCGATCATTACACGACGATAAAGGAAACACGAGTCAGTCGGAGAGCTCAGCTGCGTCCTCAGACTCCACATCGTAGTCTTGTGTCATCAGCTCCTTTATGCTCAGCTGGATGGAGGATCATTAGAGTGCTGGCAGCGCTGCAGGAGGACGTGAATAGACGGACTGAGCTGTTCAATGGAGAGTTGTGTGTCACTCAGACGGAGCGTCTTTGTGTGGAGCTGCTCAACAAAGAGTCCTGTTCAGTGTTACTGTGGAGCTCTGTGGGGTTTCCACTGGATCAACCTCACAAATCTGTCATAGTGACTATAGTTCAATACGTACATCAACGCGTCTACTGTGCACCGGTTTGTGAAAAGCACAATAATTCATCTGCGACTATTCTTTTCATTGTTTAAAAAAATGACCCAAATTATCTTTGGGTTTAGGACAGCGATGCATCTGAATAGTTCTGTCCAGAGCTCGTTTTGCAACTCTTAGTAGTCTTTCTGCATCTCATTTTATTTATTTTTTGCGTCTCTTTGTCGTTGTTTTGCGTCTCTTTGAGGTTGTTTTGCGTCTCTTTGTGGTTGTTTTGTATCTCTTTGTAGTTGTTTGCGTCTCTTTGTGGTTGTTTTGCGTCTCTTTGAGGTTGTTTTGTGTCTCTTTGTGGTTGTTTTGTATCTCTTTGTGGTTGTTTTGCGTCTCTTTGTGGTTGTTTTGCGTCTCTTTGTAGTTGTTTTGAGTCTCTTTGAGGTTGTTTTGTGTCTCTTTGTGGTTGTTTTGCATCTCTTTGTAGTTGTTTTGCGTCTCTTTGAGGTTGTTTTGTGTCTCTTTGTGGTTGTTTTGCATCTTGTTTTGTGTCTCTTTGTGGTTGTTTTGTATCTCTTTGTAGTTGTTTTGCGTCTCTTTGTGGTTGTTTTGCGTCTCTTTGTGGTTGTTTTGCATCTCTTTGAGGTTGTTTTGCGTCTCTTTGTGGTTGTTTTGTGTCTCTTTGTGGTTGTTTTGTATCTCTTTGTGGTTGTTTTGCGTCTCTTTGTGGTTGTTTTGCATCTCTTTGAGGTTGTTTTGCGTCTCTTTGTGGTTGTTTTGTGTCTCTTTGTGGTTGTTTTGTATCTCTTTGTGGTTGTTTTGTATCTCTTTGTAGTTGTTTTGTATCTCTTTGTGGTTGTTTTGCGTCTCTTTGTGGTTGTTTTGCGTCTCTTTGTGGTTGTTTTGCATCTCTTTGTAGTTGTTTTGTGTCTCTTTGAGGTTGTTTTGTGTCTCTTTGTGGTTGTTTTGTATCTCTTTGTAGTTGTTTTGCGTCTCTTTGAGGTTGTTTTGTGTCTCTTTGTGGTTGTTTTGCATCTCTTTGAGGTTGTTTTGTGTCTCTTTGTGGTTGTTTTGTATCTCTTTGTAGTTGTTTTGCGTCTCTTTGTGGTTGTTTTGCGTCTCTTTGTGGTTGTTTTGCATCTCTTTGAGGTTGTTTTGTGTCTCTTTGTGGTTGTTTTGTATCTCTTTGTAGTTTTGTGTCTCTTTGTGGTTGTTTTGCGTCTCTTTGTGGTCGTTTTGTATCCCTTTGTAGTTGTTTTGTGTCTCTTTGAGGCTGTTTTGTGTCTCTTTGTAGTTGTTTTGTGTCTCTTCGTGGTCGTTTTGCGTCTCTTTGAGGTCGTTTCAGCTAAAAACAGCTGCTGGAAATGAGGCTGATGAGACTGAACCCAAACATTTAAGACAAACATTTAAAATCCTCCGTAGAGCTGCAGAGTTGGTTATGATTGAGTGTGTTCATCAATACAAGCGATCATTTTCACATATTCATATTGATTCGTGAAACTTTAAAACAGTATTAGAGTTAACACCTTCTGCTCCGAAAACAGCAGCAAAGTCTTCAAACGTCACACATCTGGATTGTTGGAGACTGCTGATTTGACGAACGAAAGCGTGGCGTTGGCGGTTTGTTTTGCTCACCGGTGACGTTGAGGCCGACTGTGTCCTGGGTGTCCTCCATGCCGTGCATGACCTCGCAGCGGTAAAGCCCGGCGTCGCTGGCTCTGAGCCGCACAATCATCAGGGAGGCGTCCCCGACCGACAGCGGGTTGCTCGGCACCGACACCCGGCTCATGTAGTCCTGCCCCACCTTCACCACCCCTCCCTGGGCCACCAGCACCACCGTCTCCCCATCCTCCTGCAGCTTGGTCCACTTGATCCTCAGCTCCTCCTCGGGGCTCCGGGTGGCGTGAGGAGCTGGGAGGAGAGGTCCGGGCGTTGAGCCGCCGGGAGAAACCGGCATGATGGCGAAGTGACACGGCAAGACCACGCCGCCCGCCAGAGAGCTGGTCGCTGGAGGGTTCTTCTGCATCGTCATGGAGGGTGGAGGTGGTGGTGGTGCTGCAAAAACAGGAAGCTGCATGAGTGTGTGAGGCAAACATGAAGCAGCAACATCAACAGACACAGAACATGCAGGAATAAGAGGTGGAAGCTGCATTCTCTCTGGTGTCCACCAGGGGGCGACTCCTCTGGTTGTATAGAAGTCTATAGAAAATGACTCTACTTCTCTCTTGATTTATTCCCTCAGTAAACATTGTAAACATGAGTTTATGTCTCAATCTCTAGTTTCAAGTCTTCTTCAATACAGCATGATGTTCATTTAGTACATGATGGTCCATTTAGAGTCACACAGACCATAAAGCAGGGGATGCTTTAGGGCGGGGATACTGTGATTGACAGGTCTCTAATAGACCATAAAGCAGGGGATGCTTTAGGGCGGGGCTACACAGTGATTGACAGGTCTCTACTACAGCGTTGTCCGGTCTGGGAGTTGTCCGTTTTTCATCTCACAACTTTAATTAACTCTTTCACAGTTTGTTTTCACTTCATCAAAGTTAATTTGTAATATTTTGATCCTAAAAATGTCTTCAGTTGTATTTAGCTCCGCCCCCTCTCGTGTCACCTCTGGTTGCAAAAAAACAAGATGGCGACGACCACGATGCCGAACTTGAGGCTTCGATATTCAAATCTCTGATCAATGATCGCTGAAAATTCATTTCCAGAATTAAATGAAACAAATATGAAATCTGATAACTTGAAAGTACTTAAGTGTGTTTTATGAGTTATGGATCAGGTTATGGCTTCTTCTCAATTGATCTATTAATTATTCTTTTATTCAGTCCAAAATCCAACGACATGAAGTTTTCCGTCAGTTTGTGAGAATTTCCATTTCCTGCTACTCTGGACTTCATTTATTCCAGGTAGAAGAGACTCGAGGATGATCAGCCTCCTGAAAATCATCAACTCATAAATTAACGAACTCCAACTGGCAGCGAACGCAGCCGCAATCAAGACGTGTGTGCGTGCGTGTGCGTGTGTGTGTGAGTGCGTGTGTGTGTGAGAGAGTGTGTGTGTGAGAGAGTGTGTGCGTGTATGTGTGTGAGTGAGTGTGTGTGTAACAACTGGAAAACATGTGTTCATAGACGACTGTAATCATCACTTTCCACTTTGTCATATTTGGAGCTGCAGTGTGTCTCATGTGTTGTATCGCCTGTGAGAGAGAGAGGAAGAGGAAGAGAGAAGGAAAGAGGAAGAGAGAGAGGAGAAGAGAGAAGGAAAGAGGAAGAGAGAGAGGAAGAGGAAGAGAGAAGGAAAGAGGAAGAGAGAGAGGAAGAGGAAGAGAGAAGGAAAGAGGAAGAGAGAGAGGAGAAGAGAGTAAGAAAGCAGAGAAGAGAGGAGGAAGAGAGTAAGAAAGCAAGGAAGAAGAGAGGAATAGAGAGAGGAAGAAGAGATGAATAGAGCAAGGAAGAAGAGATGAATAGAGAGCGGAAGAAGAGCAGAATAGAGAGCGGAAGAAGAGCAGAATAGAGAGCGGAAGAAGAGCGGAATAGAGAGCGGAAGAAGAGCAGAATAGAGAGAGGAAGAAGAGCGGAATAGAGAGAGGAAGAAGAGCGGAAGAAAAGAGGAATAGAGAGAGGAAGAAGAGAGGAAGAAGAGCGGAATAGAGAGCGGAATAGAGAGCGGAAGAAGAGCGGAATAGAGAGAGGAAGAAGAGCGGAATAGAGAGAGGAAGAAGAGCGGAATAGAGAGAGGAAGAAGAGCGGAATAGAGAGAGGAAGAAGAGCGGAATAGAGAGAGGAAGAAGAGCGGAAGAAGAGCGGAATAGAGAGGAAGAAGAGCGGAATAGAGAGAGGAAGAAGAGAGGAATAGAGAGAGGAAGAAGAGAGGAAGAGCAGAATAGAGAGAGGAAGAAGAGCGGAATAGAGAGGGGAAGAAGAGCGGAATAGAGAGGGGAAGAAGAGCGGAATAGAGAGGGGAAGAAGAGCGGAATAGAGAGGGGAAGAAGAGCGGAATAGAGAGGGGAAGAAGAGCGGAATAGAGAGGGGAAGAAGAGCGGAATAGAGAGGGGAAGAAGAGCGGAATAGAGAGGGGAAGAAGAGCGGAATAGAGCGGAAGAAGAGCGGAATAGAGGGGAAGAAGAGCGGAATAGAGAGGAAGAAGAGCGGAATAGAGAGGAAGAAGAGCGGAATAGAGAGAGGAATAGAGAGAGGAAGAAGAGAGGAAGAAGAGCGGAATAGAGAGAGGAAGAAGAGCGGAATAGAGAGAGGAAGAAGAGCGGAATAGAGAGAGGAAGAAGAGCGGAACAGAGAGAGGAAGAAGAGCGGAACAGAGAGAGGAAGAAAAGAGGAAGAAGAGAGGAAGAAGCGAGGAATAGAGAGAGGAAGAAGCGAGGAATAGAGAGAGGAAGAAGAGGAATAGAGAGAGGAAGAAGAGAGGAAGAAGAGAGGAATAGAGAGAGGAAGAAGAGAGGAATAGAGAGGAAGAAGAGAGGAAGAGGGGAATAGAGAGAGGAAGAAGAGAGGAAGAGGGGAATAGAGAGGAAGAAGAGGGGACTAGAGAGGAAGAAGAGAGGAAGAAGAGGGGACTAGAGAGGAAGAAGAGAGGAAGAAGAGAGGAATAGAGAGGAAGAAGAGGGGAATAGAGAGAGGAAGAAGAGGGGAATAGAGAGGAAGAAGAGGGGAATAGAGAGGAAGAAGAGAGGAAGGTGATCATTTGGTTCTGGACTCACCGGTTTGAGGCCGAGCTGCGTTCAGACTCACGAGGTTCATCAGAGTGAAGACGAGCGGAAACATCTCAACACGATCTGGAGACGAAGAGTCAAAGATACAAATATCTGAGGTACTTGTACACAAGCCTGATCAGCGTTGAAGTATTTGTGTGTGAGGGAAATATTTTAGATTTTATTGCAACAATTAGACAATAAATCTGATCGATCAATTTGTTGGTTTTTTAAACCGAACAGGTTTTTATTTCTCATTTTATGATAATAAATTCATGTTTTATTTATTTCTGGACTGTCGGTTGACTAATGTGTCGTAGTGTTCAGTGAAACATGAACAAAATAAATGAATCGATTAATCAGCTGCAGATTTATCGATAGTGAAAATAATCTTTAATCAGTTTGAGTTACTTTGCAGAAGATTATTTATCACGTGATTCAAACGAGCTGCATCTCAAATGAGTGTTAATAATACTAATAAACTATTAAAACACGGATAGGAGCAGTTGTGCTGTATTTGATCATATTTTGACTTCCGTACTTTTACTTAAAGGTCTATTAACATAAAACATTATGTTTTGAAGAATTAATTTCGGAACTTATGAATATATTTCATTTAAGAAGTTTAGCTGCCGGACAAACGACGTCACTGAAACGCCTCAGTGTTGGCGAGCTTCACGTCTGTGACGTCAGCTTCATGCTGGACCCTGATTGGCTCATAGCTGTGATGTCACAAACCCTGCAGGTACGTCCAGCTGTTGAACTCTCCTTCAGAAAACAACATCAGGACATTAAAGACAAGAAATACACTTTGACTTCACACATCAAGTACTTTGCTCAGAATACTTCTGTACTTTTACTCAAACGTTTCTGCAAACGACGGATTTATCTTCACTATCGTCTGATCTGATTATATTACTGTTCCATATGAAATAATAAAGCGTCTCTACAAACAAATAATAATATTTACTGTAAAATAAGACAAAGAAAAGCAGAAATTATTCACATTAAAGAAGAAGACGGAACTTTTGACTGAAATTATTGATCATGAAAAAAGTTTGATAAACATAAACAGCTGAGTGTCATCACCATGGAAACATCATCAAACACGCTCTGAAGCTCGTTTCAGTAATGTTGTAACTTCTGAGTATTCTGTGCAGGACGTTCATCAAAAGGTTTGACACTTTAAGATCTTCTTACCTTATGAATATGACTGTGAAACGATGGATGAGAGAACGTCCAAAGGTCCGGTTCCTCGTCCGGTTCCTCAAACTTCCAACAGAATCAGACGCTGCTCCGCTCTGCAGATGTTCTCTGCTCGCTGCTCGTTCCTCCTCTCAGCACCGGAGCAAGTTCAAATCCACTTTGCACCCGCTATTATCAGGGGGGGGGGGGGGAGGGTCCACACGACTCCCCCCACAATACACCGCCCAGCGCCGAGGGAGAGGGGGGGGGAGAGAGAGAGAGAGGAAGGGAGGGGGAGAGAGAGAGAGAGAGACAGAGAGAGAGAGAGAGAGGAAGGGAGGTGTAGATAGAGGAAGGGAGGGAGGTGTAGATAGAGGAAGGGAGGGAGGGAGGGAGGTGTAGATAGAGGAAGTGAGAATGGAGAAAGCCTGAGTGGGAGTGAGACATTAAAGCGTCTCTCCTCCATGACGTTGGGAGGACTTGAGACGGATACAAGATAAATAATGAAGATTGAAACGTGTTTTTGTGTTCAGGGAAACAAAGAGTCGGGTTTTTCGTGGACGATATTACGGTAAAAACATCAGAACACATTTTGTGACGATCTGACGAGCCGTCGTGATGCTGGTCTGATGGGTCGAGCTCCAGAACCCAGTACCGGTCTGAGACCACCTGTTCAAACCACTATGAACCGTCAGTGGGGTCAACGCTCCAGAGTTCAGAGCAGAGACCGTCTGAAGATGTGATCTCGTCTCTCTAGAAGACCAGTTTGCTTCAAGTTCAACCTCTTCAAACAGAGAACCAGGAACCGTCGGAGAACCAGGAACCGTCGAAGAACCAGGAACCGTCGGAGAACCAGGAACCATCGAACACCGACCAGTCCAACAAATACACACGGCAGAGTTGCTCTCACAGAAGTTCAACTCGTGAATCAACGGACGTGTAACATCTGTGGTTTACTTTTACAGAAACACAGAAACAACTTGTTCACTGTTTATTGGTACAAATGTTAAAATGTGAAATTGTAGAACTCATAATTAAGTTTGAGTTCATGAAGATCGATACAGGAGAAAAGAGTTCTTCACAGTTTGTAAAACACATTTAGATTCATCAGAACTTCAGACGGGCGACAAGTAAACAGAACCCTGAACACAGGACACAAAGGCTCACTGGGATCCCAGCTCAGCAGACCTCTGGAGGTTCTAAAGGCTCCTTTAGGTGGTTCTCCAGCAGTCCTTTAGATCTTTCATTGGTTCTAGCAATCATTTAGGATGTTCCACGATTCCTTTAAATGGCTCTAGTGATCCAACATGATGTTCTATGATTCCTAAATCCTTTAAGGGGTCTTGGGGTTTATTTAGGTGGTTCTAGGGTCCATTTAGATGATTAAAGCAATCATTTAGGTTCCTTTAGGTGGTTCAATTAGTCCAATAAAAGGTACTAAGGTTCCTTTGGGTCATTCTTGCAATCATTTGGGATGTTCTAGGTGTCCTTTTAGTGGTTCTAGTTGGCTTAAGGGAAATGCTTGGAGTTCCTGACGGCGGCTCTACCAATCATTTAGAATGTTCTAGGGTTCATTTAGGTGGTTCTAGCAATCATTTGGGATGTTTGAAGTGATTCTATGAGGTTCTAGGGTTCCATCAGGTGATTCTAGTGATCCATTAGGAGGTTCTAGGGTTGGGATCATTCGGGGTCCTTAGATGGTTCTAGAGTGGATTTAGGTGGCAGTGATCCTTCCTCAGGTGTTCCTCAGGGATCATCTGGGATCCCAACACGGTTCTAATGATCCTTTGAGGTTCTTGGGTTGATTTAGGAGGTTGAGGTGTTACTTTAGGATCCTCAAGTGGTTCTCCAGATGTTGGGGATCCTTCAGGTGGTTGAACATCATCAATAATAATAAGTGAATATATTGTTGGTTCTAGAGACAGAGACACTGGTTTCTCCTGTATTTGTCACCCATCTGTATGTTTCTACAGGAACAGTTCCTTATCAATACGTTTGCTGTGATCCATGTCTCATAATTCATAAACTCAGTAGAACAACATGACCCGTTACCGACAGTCTGAACCAGGTTCTCTCTGTGCGCCCACTGGAACCAGGCACAAGGGTCAAAAGTCATCAAACAGGTCCTCTGCTGTCGCAGCATCTGAGGAGCGCTGAGGGGGGGTCTGCTGCTGACTGGATCCTGCAGGGGGGTCGGTCCTGTGCCACACACACACACACACACACACACACACACACACACACACACACACACACACACACACACACACACACACACACACACACACACACAGGTCAGTGGGCTAATGAGGCTGGTTTACAGGAGTTTTCCTGTTGAGACGGGAAGTGTATCATGTGGCCCCATAAGGAACAAGACTAGAAACACATGGGCGACTTTTATACCTCTGTGTGTGTAGTCGTGGCCCAGCGGCTCCCCCGCCTCATGTTCTTAGTTCAGTCTTCAGCTGTGTAGAAGCTCATAATATATATATATATATATATATATATATATATATATATATATATATATATATATATATATATATATATATATATATATATATATATATATATATATATATATATATATAAGGTAGTTCTATAGTTGATTTATGTAGTTCTAGAGATCATTGAGGAGGTTCTATAGTTGATTAAGGTAGTTCTAGAGATCATTTAGGAGGTTCTATAGTTGATTAAGGTAGTTCTAGAGATCATTGAGGAGGTTCTATAGTTGATTAAGGTAGTTCTCGAGATCGTTTAGGAGGTTCTATAGTTGATTAAGGTAGTTCTAGAGATCATTTAGGAGGTTCTATAGTTGATTAAGGTAGTTCTAGAGATCATTGAGGAGGTTCTATAGTTGATTAAGGTAGTTCTAGAGATCATTTAGGAGGTTCTATAGTTGATTTATGTAGTTCTAGAGATCATTGAGGAGGTTCTATAGTTGATTAAGGTAGTTCTAGAGATCATTTAGGAGGTTCTATAGTTGATTAAGGTAGTTCTAGAGATCATTGAGGAGGTTCTATAGTTGATTAAGGTAGTTCTAGAGATCGTTTAGGAGGTTCTATAGTTGATTAAGGTAGTTCTAGAGATCATTTAGGAGGTTCTATAGTTGATTAAGGTAGTTCTAGAGATCGTTTAGGAGGTTCTATGGTTGATTAAGGTAGTTCTAGAGATCGTTTAGGAGGTTCTGGAGTTGATTTATGTGGCAGTGATCCTTTAGGAAGTCCTAGGGTTGATTCAGGAGGTTCTAGCAATCATCAAAACATATTCTAGGGTTCCTTTAGGTGTTTCTGGGGATGCCAACCAATACTATAATAACTATAATGTAACTCCCCCGTTTTAAACCGTCCAACATGGAGCCTCTCTCTCACTGACGAACCTAAAGTCCAGGTGACCCCGAGGACCCCAACCATCCAGAGAAGCAACTCAAGCTTTAAGTCACAAGTTGCTTTCTGAAGGACGTTCAGGGAACAGAGAACACCGATGGAGGCAGAAGAGAGCGGAGAGGCCCTGAGCTCCTTTAAATCATTTCCAACTGGACGAGCAACAGCGCTGCGCTGCTGGAACCGGTTAAGAGGAAACAAGAGACGTGCTCACTGGAGAGGGGGGGGGGGGGGGGGGCTGTGGCACGGAGGACCACCGGAGACCTGAACACATGGGCATGGAGGGGGAAGGGGGGGGGGGGAGGGGGGACGAAAGCGGTCCCGAGAGGCGAGGTTAAGCTCCGGCATCGGGCACTCGGGACCCACACAGAGCCGGTCCGCTGACGCACCAGCAATAGCACCAGCTATGTGCTGGTGCTTAAAGGAACTCAACGGAGGCTCAGTCTGGAGTCTCAATGAAGCCCAAAGATCTGTCACTTCTGTCCAGTGGACCAAAGTACAACAGAAAGACATGTTCGTGAACTCAGTGCTTCGGCAATGCAAAAACGGCGGGAAAATGATACAGATATGACATGACACTGTCAAAGTATGTTTTGAGGGAAATGTATTTCCTTTTAATCAATCAAACACACAAACAGGACTTTCACTCAGGCGACCGCTGTTCATGTCCTGTGTGAAAGCAGGCATCAACGCTGAATCGTTGAAACAAAGTGAAGTTCTACTGAACCTAACCACGTCCTTTTGTGGCCTTTGTTTTAATTCACAACATCAATGCTGCGTGACCGTGATCCGGGAGGTTAAAGGGTTCCTCAAAACCCTTGTTTTGAGAATGCAGTTTTGTTGAATGGGAGCACAATTGTTTGAGGAGATTGTGTTAAAAACATGAGGCTGTCGGACGAGAAGAAGAAAACCAGCTGAGCCACAAACACGCGCAACAAAAGACATTTCGTACCTTAGCTAGCTTTAGCTTAGCTACAGCTTACGCTCAGTAGCTACGATGAGCCGTTTGAGGGGAATAAACAAGAACACGAATAGACACTTTACGTCTCCAGAGAGCGGACCTTTGAGAGGAAGTATTGCATTGGAACTTGCAGCCACTGGTCAGAAGCTGCACGGAACATTTGATGTTATTTTAGAGGTAAACTCATCTAAAACAGAAACATGATACAAATGCATCGTTTAAAACACAGAAATATGTCTCCTCAGATGTTTCTTGTGATCTCCAGAGTTTGGGAACCACAGCTGTAATGGATTCCTTCCTCCAACAGAATCACACAGAACCTCATCCACATGTTCTCCAGTCTGTTACAGCTGATCGGATCACGTTAGCGGCTCACAGCTCCAACAGCAGACTATAACTCTCTAGAAGTCTTGTAGTGATTATCTGTGATGGCTGGGAGCGATGTTTGATCGTTTACAGAAACCAGAAGAGTTGCTTTTCATGGGAAAACTGTCCTCTGACATCACAAACACTGAGATCTGAAGGACGAGTTCACAGGAACTACAATGAGCATTTAAACAACAACAACAACAACAACCAGCTGATGAAGAACTCATGATCTAAGGAAGTGTTCAACCCAGAGGATCAGAAAGAGACTTGTGGTATTAAAGGAACAGTTCAGCTAATTAGATTTATTTCTGAGAGTGAGGATCAGAGGGAGCTGGACTCCAACGAGTGAAGCCAAAGCTTCATGTGTTAAAGCTGCATTCTCTCTAGTGGCCACCAGGGGGCGACTCCTCTGGTTGTATAGAAGTCGATAGAAAATGACTCTACTTCTCTCTTGATTTATTCCCTCAGTAAACATTGTAAACATGAGTTTATGTCTCAATCTCTAGTTTCAAGTCTTCTTCAATACAGCATGATGTTCATTTAGTACATGATGGTCCATTTAGAGTCACACAGACCATAAAGCAGGGGATGCTTTAGGGCGGGGCTACACGCTGATTGACAGGTCTACGGCGTCTCTACGTCACTCCTCAGTCCAGATATGGTCACTTCCTGTTCACTGGTTGATAAAAAACAACATGGCGACGGTGAAAACGCCAAACTCGATGCATTGAAAACATCAGTCCACAACGAGTGACGTCACGACGACTACGTCCACTTCTTATGTACAGTCTGTGGATGGGGCTAGTTGCTTCCCCCCTGCTTCCAGTCTTATGCTAACCAATCTGCTCACCTCACTCTGGAAAGAGAGTTATTCCCAAAAATGTTGAGCAACTCCTTTAATTATAACTTTGACTTCTGCTCATGTGGCCTTCGTTCAATCCTCCTCCAGAGGAACATGGAGGGAACAGAGGAAGGTGAGCGGGTTGAGTAGTGCCGGAATTAAGAAAACAATGGGGGGGTTCAGGACTACCAGCAGCCCCCCCCACCCACACAAAAGGCCTCTCTTCTGCAGCTTCTGCATCCAGCTGCTGCTCCTCACCACCACCAGCTACTGGGGATGGCCGATGGCGCCACTTCAGCCTTCAGCATGTGGGACAGTTTACAGTCGCTGGCACTCGTAGGAGCTTGGACTCATTTACCGACCAGTCCCATCTCCGCTAGAACGATGTCAGATCGAGACGCGTCTTTGGAAAGGTTTCTAAATGGCCACATCCAAAAAAGAAGAAGAAGCTGGCAAATGTGAGACACCGGGGGAATACGAGCAGCGGTGTTGTGAGGTTCATGGGACAAAGAGAAGGAGAGCAAACGGAGAGTTGATTCTTTGACTTTGGCTGCTTCGTTTCTTGTCCTAAGATCTGAGAAATAACGTCATTCACCGATATCCAAGATACCCAAAGGGCTTGGTTCACTTCCTCACTCCACTCTGGTGGTGTCTTGGTTTTCAGAACATCGATCTGGATCCAGACAACAATTTGCTCAACGATTCAAATTCGTCAGAAAGTTTGTGGAATTTAGGAACAGATTTCTCTAAAAACTGTTTTTTTTGTGAACCAATTCTTCTCAATTTCATGTTTGATTGGAACCAGGGGGCGACTCCTCTGGTTGTATAGAAGTCTATAGAAAATGACTCTACTTCTCTCTTGATTTATTCCCTCAGTAAACATTGTAAACATGAGTTTATGTCTCAATCTCTAGTTTCAAGTCTTCTTCAATACAGCATGATGTTCATTTAGTACATGATGGTCCATTTAGAGTCACACAGACCATAAAGCAGGGGATGCTTTAGGGCGGGGCTACACGTGATTGACAGGTCTCTAACAGACCATAAAGCAGGGGATGCTTTAGGGCGGGGCTACACATGATTGACAGGTCTCTAACAGACCATAAAGCAGGGGATGCTTTAGGGCGGGGCTACACGCTGATTGACAGGTCTCTAATAGACCATAAAGCAGGGGATGCTTTAGGGGCGGGGCTTACTGTTAATGTTTGTGGAATTCAGGGAGAGATTTCTCCAAAAGCAGGACAATTGAAAGCAAAACTCTCGACATCGAGAGAAGTAAACTCAAAGAGATGCTGACAGCCGAACACGTGACGAGGCGGGAGCTGAAGCAGCCTCCTGGTGTTTCCACACTCAGCCATGAGTCCACATGAAGCCCACGGTGGAAAAACAGGTCTTTCAACTCCGCTCACCACCAGCTGGTCCGCCCGAAGCCACGGCAGCATGTGTTAGTGAGCTTAACGTTTTGAAGCCTCGAGTTTGGCGATTTAGTCGTCTCCATCTTGTTTTTTGCAACCAGTGAACAGGAAGTGACGTAGAGACGCCGTATACGTCTCTGGTACCTGTCAATCAGCGTGTAGCCCCGCCCCCTCAGTTCATACGTCATCATAGTGTTAGTTCAGAGACCAACAGATGTTTGTTTGCGTTCCTTCACATATTCACGTCTCTGCTCGTGTGTTCGTTGAGCTGCAGAACGTCGCGATAAAAAAAATGACAAAAGAACTTTTACGATGTTTAATTTTCCAGTTCGGCAAAACATAATAAACGAGATCATCTCTACGACTTCTGTTCTTCTGTTCTTCAGTAAAGAAGGGAGGTGTAAATGTAAACTTTAGTTGCAACAATAAAGTGCATTTAAATAGACTTAAAGTGTGTTTTTGTGGTTCACACCGGCTACACTTTACGAGCCAGTAAACCGAAACCACAGAGCAGCAGGAACTCCTTCACATCATCACAACAGTCGATGACATCACACACGTGTGTGTGTGTGTGTGTGTGTGTGTGTGTGTGTGTGTGTGTGTGTGTGTGTGTGTGTGTACCTCTTCCTCTGGACGCTCGGTGGCTCCGGGGGTCGGAGGTGACGGAAGCGCCGCTTGCGACACGGGGCCACGTCTGTGATGTCCTTCAGCCCGTCGTCCAATGGGCTCGCAGCAGCAGAGCGTCCTGGCGATTATCAGATAAAAGAAATATGATCATAAATACATTTAAATAATCTGGAGCCTTTGACGGAGAAGATGTCCACGCCTCTGGTCTGTGATGCAGGTTTCTGATCCACGTTTTACGTCTCATTGACAACGTTTACGTTCACACTAATACTTCACTATTATTCTGAATATAATAACTATTGAAAGTTATTTCCAATGGAGCATTTTCAGATTAAAACGTGCAATATGTTGATATTATTCAGCGTTCTCTGGACATTCCTTTACTGCAGTCTGTAACCAACAGTCTCTGTTTACAGTCGGTTTCTGTTTGTTTGATCACAAACACAAGAGACGACGATCTTCAAATCATTTTGCAGAATCAGAAACATTTGACTGATTCCCAAAGTTACAGCTGCTCTTATACATAAAACATAACGAAAAAGAGATAAAGGACTGCGTAAAAACTAAACTTACATAATATACAACATCATTAAAGCCGAGTATACAAGTACATTATAGAAACAAGAAACTAGGAATGATACAAATGTGTGCATGAATCACACACACACACAACCACAGATTAGATAAGTGAATAAAACACGTCGAGTAGAAAAGAGGATTGAAGAGGAGAGGGTGGAAGAGGAGAGTGTTAAAGAGGAGAGGGTGGAAGAGGAGAGGCTTGAAGAGGAGAGGGTTGAAGAGGAGAGGGTGGAAGAGGAGAGGGTGGAAGAGGAGAGGGTGGAAGAGGAGAGTGTTGAAGAGGAGAGGCTTGAAGAGGAGAGGCTTGAAGAGGAGAGGGTGGAAGAGGAGAGGGTTGAAGAGGAGAGGGTGGAAGAGGAGAGTGTTGAAGAGGAGAGGGTGGAAGAGGAGAGGGTGGAAGAGGAGAGGGTGGAAGAGGAGAGTGTTGAAGAGGAGAGGGTGGAAGAGGAGAGGGTGGAAGAGGAGAGGGTGGAAGAGGAGAGGGTGGAAGAGGAGAGGGTGGAAGAGGAGAGGGTTGAAGAGGAGAGGGTTGAAGAGGAGAGGTTAGAAGAGGAGAGGATTGAAGAGTAGAGGCTTGAAGAGGAGAGGGTTGAAGACGAGAGGGTTGAAGAGGAGAGTGTTGAAGAGGAGAGGGTGGAAGAGGAGAGGGTGGAAGAGGAGAGGGTTGAAGAGGAGAGGCTTGAAGAGGAGAGGGTTGAAGAGGAGAGGGTTGAAGAGGAGAGGGTTGAAGAGGAGAGGGTTGAAGAGGAGAGGGTGGAAGAGGAGAGGGTGGAAGAGGAGAGGGTGGAAGAGGAGAGTGTTGAAGAGGAGAGGGTGGAAGAGGAGAGGGTGGAAGAGGAGAGGGTTGAAGAGGAGAGGGTTGAAGAGGAGAGGGTGGAAGAGGAGAGTGTTGAAGAGGAGAGTGTTGAAGAGGAGAGGGTGGAAGAGGAGAGGGTGGAAGAGGAGAGGGTGGAAGAGGAGAGTGTTGAAGAGGAGAGGGTTGAAGAGGAGAGGGTTGAAGAGGAGAGGATAGAAGAGGAGAGGATAGAAGAGGAGAGGATTGAAGAGGAGAGGGTTGTAGAGGAGAGGGTTGAAGACGAGAGTGTTGAAGAGGAGAGGGTGGAAGAGGAGAGGGTGGAAGAGGAGAGGGTGGAAGAGGAGAGGGTTGAAGAGGAGAGGGTTGAAGAGGAGAGGGTTGAAGAGGAGAGGGTGGAAGAGGAGAGTGTTGAAGAGGAGAGGGTGGAAGAGGAGAGGGTGGAAGAGGAGAGGGTTGAAGAGGAGAGGGTTGAAGAGGAGAGGGTGGAAGAGGAGAGGGTTGAAGAGGAGAGGGTTGAAGAGGAGAGGGTTGTAGAGGAGAGGGTTGAAGAGGAGAGGGTTGAAGAGGAGAGGGTTGAAGAGGAGAGGGTTGAAGAGGAGAGGGTTGAAGGGCGGAGCCGCCGTGGAGGAGTTCTGCGTTAGTCAGAGGCTGAGCAGCTGCACGTCAACGGGAATATTAATGAATATTCATCTTCATAAAACAGCTGAGTAGGAATATTGTCTCTGCTGTTGAGCATGTAGACCTAGTCGGTGACATAATCTGGGTTAGATTGTTTTTAGAGACACTTTAACGTTTATATTCTGATCTTGAATGCAGGACAGATCTGGTTAAATGAAATGATGCTCTCCAGGTGAGCAGAAAAGAGGATTTTAGAACATTGAGTAGAAGCGTACGTGATGCAGAACGCCACACATTCTTCTTCTACTGTTTGAACATCTGCTTTGTTGTCAGCAGCTGCCTCCGTACGTTAACGGGACGATGTGCAGGAGTTTATGGATCAACAGAGAGGCTCGCACCTCAATCGGCACCTTCAGGGATCAAAGACGACGCTGGGAAACGTGGAAACGTTCCTGAAATTATACTTTTTGCTCAAGCCCGTCGTCTGGTTTCCACGTCGTCGTCCTGCTTTCTATAAATGAAGCGCTCAGGTCTGTAGAGCTGTCTGTTAAACCCAAAGAGACGGATCACAGGCGAGTCAGCGGTTCCTTCTTCGTTAAGCTGCTCTTATCAACATTCTATAGAAAAGATGGATTCAATGTGTGATTCAAGGAACATTTCTTGTCATTATGTAACTCAAGGTTGCACAACGACGTGCAGATGTAGCTCATTTACTACCAAAGAGAAACCCAGAGACGAGGTGACTTGTGTCTCATAACTCGTAACTCCTTCACCCAGACATCCAGCCTGCTGCTGCTCAGACACGGAGCGGGACGCCGGCTCCCGGAGGCCCCGCGTTACACAACTCCTCAGTGATGTCATGGTTAGTTCTCCTCGGCATGAAAAAGCACACGCATACTCTCATCCTCATCATCCTCATCATGGCTGCGTTTATATAAATGGGACTTTCAAGATTTCTCTTAATTAAAGAGATCAACTGTTTCATGAAGCCTCACGCTGAGAAATCTGATAACTAACAACAAAGAAGTACAAATAAATAAAAGTTAAACATAAATGTCCAAAATCAGGATCAGCCCATGAAGCGTCTGCTTGATACAACGGAACTAATCAGCTCTGCTGATTGACTTTAAAGGGTTAATGGAGGTCAGACGATGAAGAGTTGGAGGTCTTACCTCGGGACGATGAAGTGGAGGCTGGAGTCACCTCCTCTGGCTCTTCATCAGTACTTCCTCCATATTCATCTTCCTCTTCCTCGCCTGCTGCTCGCTCAGATTTTACCGAATCATCATTTCTCTGTCCTTCAGAACTACAACAGAGCAGAACACCACCAAACATTCATAAAACCCTTCGGATGTCACATGACTTCACCATAAAGAGGAGATGAATCAGAGAAGTGCAGCAATCACAGGAACAGGCGTCGCAGCTCTTGAGCAATTTGTTGAGCAACTAGAGACGTTGACATGTGTTGAAAATGTGACGTTGAATCATTTCTCTCGTTTGAAACGACGTAAAGTGTGCGAGACGTTGAGAAAGAGTGACAGTGAAGCATGAAAGGAGAGGAAGTGATTCAAGCATCACGTGAGCTGGTGAAGCGCCGGTCAAAGGTTTAACGCGCCAACGAGGGTCAGGTGATGTGCTGCACACAGCTGAAGAGTTAGTGAGTTCGTGTTAACATGATCCCTACTTGAGTGAAAGCAGTTGAAGTGTTGAAGAGAAAGCGATAAAAGCAGTTGAAGTGTTCGTTAGTTCCCTGAAAGAAGTAAAGAGTGGAGCCTAAATAAGAGGTTTAAAGGAGAAGGACCAGGTTGAAGGAGCACCAGGAGGCTGAATACCTGCTTTGCTGCGTCACACGTTCCTGCAGACTGCGGATCTTTGCTTTCTTCTCATTGAGGACCAAAACAAAGCGCGAGTACAGATCCAGCTCCAGCGCTGCTTTAGCGTCAGCGTAACGCTTCAGTCTTCAGTGCACAGCAACGCACACACGCGCACACACACACACACACACACACACACACACCCCATCATCTTCATTTACAGCGTTAGAAGTATTTACTCTTCAGATACTTTACCAAAGTAAAACTAGCAAATGCACACTGTGAAAATACTCCACCACGAGTAAAAGTATTCAGTATTATCAGCACTTGAAGTATCAAAAGTAAAAGTACTCATTATGCAGAACCGCCCGTTCAGAGTCTGGTTTCCTTCAAACGTAGATGATATTATTCTATGAATGATGTGTACGTTTTGTGTATTTAGTGAATAAAGAGCCACGTTTACTTACTTGGTATAATACTGAGAAGATAATTCTCAAATGAAGAATAATATTTTACAAACACTACAAAGTACCCCCCCCCCCCGGTCTGGTTGTTCTGTGTTGTTATTCTGCTTGTTTTGGGTTATGTTCTGGTTGCTGTGTTGTATTGTTCTGGTTGCTCTGTTGTATTGTCCTGGTTGCTGTGTTGTATTGTCCTGGTTGCTGTGTTGTATTGTTCTGGTTGCTGTGTTGTATTGTTCTGGTTGCTGTGTTGTATTGTTCTGGTTGCTGTGTTGTATTGTTCTGGTTGCTGTGTTGTATTGTTCTGGTTGCTGTGTTGTATTGTCCTGGTTGCTCTGTTGTATTGTCCTGGTTGCTCTGTTGTATTGTCCTGGTTGCTGTGTTGTATTGTCCTGGTTGCTGTGTTGTATTGTTCTGGTTGCTGTGTTGTATTGTTCTGGTTGCTCTGTTGTATTGTTCTGGTTGCTCTGTTGTATTGTTCTGGTTGCTGTGTTGTATTGTTCTGGTTGCTGTGTTGTATTGTTCTGGTTGCTCTGTTGTATTGTTCTGGTTGCTCTGTTGTATTGTTCTGGTTGCTCTGTTGTATTGTTCTGGTTGCTGTGTTGTATTGTTCTGGTTGCTCTGTTGTATTGTTCTGGTTGCTCTGTTGTATTGTTCTGGTTGCTGTGTTGTATTGTTCTGGTTGCTGTGTTGTATTGTTCTGGTTGCTGTGTTGTATTGTTCTGGTTGCTGTGTTGTATTGTTCTGGTTGCTCTGTTGTATTGTTCTGGTTGCTGTGTTGTATTGTTCTGGTTGCTGTGTTGTATTGTTCTGGTTGCTGTGTTGTATTGTTCTGGTTGCTGTGTTGTATTGTTCTGGTTGCTCTGTTGTATTGTTCTGGTTGCTCTGTTGTATTGTTCTGGTTGCTCTGTTGTATTGTTCTGGTTGCTCTGTTGTATTGTTCTGGTTGCTCTGTTGTATTGTTCTGGTTGCTCTGTTGTATTGTTCTGGTTGCTCTGTATTTACTCTGCAGTGATGCGTTGCTGTTCCCGTCTCAGTGTTCGGTTCTCCTCCTCCAGGTTCTGGTTGTGGTTCTCCAGCGTGTTTCCTCTCTGCAGACTGTGGATCAGTAACTCTCTCACTGCCTCCGCCGGCTCCGGGACGGCTTTCAGCAGAGCAGAACCCAACCTGAACTGAAGAAGGTAAAGAAAACTAAGCAACCAGGCCACAGAGAAGCAGGAGGTCACTGCTGCTGAAACCGTTACTGAAACAATGTAAAACTACCAGAAACGCTGCAGACGGGACTCAACTCTGAACTTATTTTATCACTTGAATCCGTGCGCTCCAGCTCAGAGTTTGACCTGGTCATTGTCACATTTGGGCTGTTGCATCCTGGGAAACAAAGTTTTCTCTCAGACATGTTTACACACAGATAAGAGGCCGAACATTGACCTCTGACCCTCAGCTCCCTAAATAACTGACCTTTACGGAGGTAAACACAGCTGAGTCTGAACAGACGACAACAAGAGATTCACAGAAATGTGGCGACGGATCAACACAGTCGAACAAATGTTGGTCGTTTACGTTTCTGTAAACGTTTCTGAATCAAGAAAAGTTTAATTAATGTTTCATATCAGACTTATCAAAACAAGGACGCGCAAAACAACGAAGAGCAAAACAACGACGCGCAAAACAACGAAGCTCAAAACAACGAAGCCCAAAACAAGGACACGCAAAACAACGAAGCTCAAAACAACGAAGCCCAAAACAACGAAGCTCAAAACAACGAAGCTCAAAACAACGAAGCCCAAAACAACGAAGCTCAAAACAACGAAGCCCAAAACAACGAAGCTCAAAACAACGAAGCCCAAAACAACGAAGCTCAAAACAACGAAGCCCAAAACAACGACGCGCAAAACAACGACTGTGTAATTACTACATTATTAGTGTCAATGGATGCTGAATTGCTTTAAAGCTAGCGAGCTTTGTTAAGCTGGAGTTCAAATTACTTATTTTTAAGTAACTAGCAAGAAGTTAACTTTGTTTGCTTCACATGTTTCATCAAAGTCACAAATAATAGTAAAACCATTCACGAATCTGACAAAACGTGAGCAAATTTCAGACGTTAATTGGTGAGATTGTTGATTTGAATGTTCTATTTAAGTCGGTAACTGATATCTGTGAGCTCTGCTGAGAGGAACAAACTTCATCATGTGACAGAACTGTGGCTCCCTCTCTCTCCCTCCCTCTCTCCCTCTCATCTTGAATATTTAAGTGTCTAATATTTGCCAGCTATTGCTTCACCACCTCTTAGAAACGTTCAGTGAATAATGTGAGACGCCGGTCGGTTGGCCGGACCGTGTTGACGTGGGCACCGGTTCTCCCACGTTGTCATGGAGACGCTACTGTTTGATTATATCTACCTCTGAGCCACAGACGTGAGCAGCTAACTAGTGAACCATCTCACTTCATTTCTTAAAGAACCCTTCAGACCAGGAGCCGTCCTCCGGTTCTGTAAAGTGACGCTTCGTGTGTTAAAGCTGCATTCTCTCTCGTGTCCACCTCCGGTTGTATCGAAGCAAACATAGAAGAAAGTGAAAGTGTGAAAACGAAGAGAGTAGACACGATGATCAGTTTTAATTCTTCTGAAATGAAAACCTTTTGAGTTTCGTTGTGATTCATCTTTAGTCATAGTTTCCTTTAAATGTGTGTTTCAGGCACAGCAGCCCCCTCTCCACACATCAAAGTGTGAAATGGAAAATATGAATTATTATTCAAAGTAAGTCATCTGAAAGTTGGGGTTTCAGTTTTACTCGGTCAGAAGGAATCAAAGATATTTGTAATGTTTGTAAGACGATGATAAGTTTCTGAACTTCATAATAATGAATCATTAGTGAGAATAAACCTTGAGATATATAGAAGTCAGTGGATTTAAACCAAATATCTCAGACCTACGTGTGTCTACAGAGAGCAAACATGTTCGCTATGCTAACCGCTCATGTGTGTGAGTGTAGGTGTGTGTGTGTAGGTGTGTAGGTGTGTGTAGGTGTGGGTGTGTGTGTGTGTGTGTGTAGGTGTGGGTGTGTGTGTGTGTAGGTGTGTGTGTGTGTGTAGGTGTGGGTGTAGGTGTGGGTGTGTGTGTAGGTGTGGGTGTGTGTGTAGGTAGCTGTGTGTGTGTGTGTGTGTGTGTGTGTGTGTGTGTGTGTGTGTGTGTGTGTGTAGCTGTGTGTGTGTAGCTGTGTGTGTGTGTAGCTGTGTGTGTAGGTGTGTGTGTGTAGGTGTGTGTGTGTGTAGGTGTGTGTGTGTA